>PQMF01000082.1:0-94128 GCA_003004485.1 Aspergillaceae sp. MA 6039 | reverse complement strand
AAAAAAAAAAAAAAAAAAAAAGGCTACATACCCGACTTCTGAGCCATGACGATACAACACAATCACTGGAGAAAAGGCTAGGACAGAGATCAAGAGACCACCACAGCAGCTGAATGCAGTCGAATTGGTAATCCCCGAGAATGTAAATAAGCAGTTGAAGCAGAGACTGAGCTGTAAGTCGAAGCAGGAGTATCGTAGTAGTGAAGAAAAAAGAACTTCTTCTTCTGCCGCGGGGGAGAGAGAGAGAGAGAGAGAGAGAGAGAGACTGACCAATCAGCGCGGGTACAGCGAACCACCCCGCGTTATGCCGGATCTGGAAGGCATAATTACTAATCTGGATTTATGCATGACATTTACAGATCACATGATCCGCACAGACCACGTGCTGTCCATAAAAGTCTTCGCGTTTTTCCCTGGCGGGCTTTTTCTCTTTCCTCTTTTCCTCTCCATGAACAACGCAAATTTCACATTCTTCCAAAAGCGTTCCTACGAGGTTGTCTCCATCTCAGGATGGATGCCCGATGAAGTACGGAAATCGTCATGTAGAATGGAGAGGGATTGCTGGTCTGTTTATAGCCAGTAAAGTGTCGATCTTGGGTGCAGTGCCTCTCTGAATTCCTCAGGGATTCGATGAGAGGGATTGCAATGATTGATTCTACAGTTCTTATTTATTCGTATGACTGTATTCTGTGTAGTGACGGTGGATTGGAGACTTTTGTCTAATGTAAAAATACCTCCTGCGGAGTATGTTGAATCAGGAGGGTCCAAAGAAAATTAAGGTGGTCGTAACGGTCAAGGAGCACGCCAAAAGGAGACAATATTCTGCATTAGTATTTTCTCTCTTTCTGTCTCTCTTCGTTTTCATGCCTTCATGTCTCTCCAATCGCCAATTGTCGGCCAATGTTGCCAAAGCATACACAGGCGCAAAATAGAACGCTGGCCACCCAGGTTCGCACGGCAACGCCTTCTTGTGTGACGCCTGTCTCGAATACAACGGGACTATTCGAACCGAATGATGCAGCAGTCGAGCCGTCGATTGACGAGGGCATCAACTCTGGCTTCAAGCCGAGGATAATGCCCATCCCAGCCAGTCCCACCATTGTCGACAGGAAAAATCCGGACCGGGTGCGGTCGATGAGGTACCACAGGACGGGGTTTGCAAGGGCGAGGGTTACGGAGGCTTGCGTAGTCGATTCCCATGGGAGTCGTCGCTACAGTCAAGTTAGTATAAATAACGACGTAAAAAACAAAAGGGTAAAAAAGAAAAAAGAGACGAATAGCGCACCATTGCAAAAGCAATCCCAACAAAAGCTCCCACGCTGCGAACAGCTGCCACCCATGTCGGAGTCCGGTCCTCGTTGCCACGACGCTCCGTCTTCTTTGTTGTATCGAGCACCGTCCCCTCCGAGAAAGCATCCAACCACGGAAGAACACTCCCCAGCGTAACCCCCGTCAGTCCCCAGAAACTTAGGTACTGCCACGACTCGTAGTAGTGGATATTCTCCAGCTTCACTGGTGTGATCCAATGGTTCTCATGCAGGTGCACCGTGATCACACCGTAGACAATCCCGAACCCAAATAACATCACACCCCGCAACAGCCGAGGCAGAATCACCCCACGAACCAGCCCATAATTGAGTCGCGACCGGGTGCGCTTCAGCATAAACCGATCCGGGCCGTTCACCTTGAACTCCGGTACGGGGTGGTCGGCGCTGGGCGCGTGGGCTTCCGTACCCCAGGGACTGGATTCATCCCGAGTGCTGTCAAACGCCGTCGGTGAATAGATGCCATACAGGGTGGAGGATGTTAGGTTCATAATAGAGCCATTCCGGCTTATGTCGGTCGATCCGGAGGCATCCTTGGGGGCCAGGAAGTCGGGGTTCGCGGGTTCAGCTGGCGTAGGCGCTTCGGACGATTCTGGCGTCAAACTGAACGGTTTTCGCGGCCGGGGACGCAGGATACGCGGTTCGTCGGACATGACAGGACGAATAGGTTGATCAATGATCAATTGACCGGAGGGGGAGCGAAGTTCAGACGAAAACAGAAACAAGAGTGGTGATAATGAAATCCAGCGAAAGAAGAAGTAAAGACAAAGAAGAGGGAAAAGAAACGGACGTTTAGATTATTGGCCCTTCCGTTCGCCGGTGGTGGTATTTTAAAACCCAACACGCGCCAGGCCAGACAACAATAACCAAAGCAGTATATATAAATCACCAAAGGAACTGACTGCCAACGCAGGGACCCTCCGTACTTTTCAACACTTTGTATGCATCCAACTGCAATCACCTGCAATGACAAACGGCGCAGGGAGAAAGGAGAGAAAACCCACGCGGGGACACTCTGGCTCCGAATAGTGCGAATAAGCAAGGATGTTATTGGCGGCCCGGCGAAACCATGCGGCTATCGAGAGGCAGATATGATCCGAGGCAGAGAATTGATCTACTGTCCTGTGTCTGTTGCTGGTCTTTCTGTCGGTCTGGGGGTGATTTTTCTGGCTGCTGGTTGTCTGTGCTCGTAGTCGTAGTGATGACTCCAGGCCGTTGATCAGCGATGGAGACTAATACTGTATGGGCTAGTAATAACCTGGAGTAGGATGGGGAAGATGAAAGGACAGATGGAATGCGGTTGACAACAGACAGGAAGAGGGAGATTAAAGAGAGGGAGGTTGAAGAGAAGAGAGAAGAAGAGCTGGTCACGGTCACATGATATGAAGACATTGGATTACTCTTAATGCTAGCAAGTACTATACAAACAAGCAGACACCACCCATCCGTAGAGCAAAGAATTTATTACACACCCTCCTCTTTAACAGCCGTGCGATCGCCGGCAGCAGACGAGACCTCACTACCAGCGTAGCCATTGCGTCCGTCAAACGTGGATGAATTCTCCTCCATGTCGGCATCAACTTCGGGCTCGCCCTCGTCTAGATCCTCCTCGTCCGCGTCCACATCCGACAACGGCTCGTCTTCCGCGTCCTCACCGACAAAGCTCTCCTCGAAGCCCGGTCCTGCCGGACGACCCGCTGGAGCTTCAGCCTCATCACCACTGGCTTCACCGAGAAGCTCGCGGTCGATATCATCCAGACCCTCCACGTCGCCGTCTTCCTCGCCCAAGGGTGCGGCCGACGCGGGTTTCGAGGATATTCCAGCCTTTTTGGCGGAAGTTGCGGCGCCGTCTTCGCGGTTCGCCCGGCTGCGGTTACTCTTGGATGGACGGGAGGCCGTAGTCGAGGTGGCGGTCGTAGCTTCAGCAGCTTGATCCGGTGCAGAACCAGCAGCAGCAGCCCCCTCGGGATTTGCAGCCGCCGCCGCCGTGGCAGCAGCAGCAGCAGCTTCGGCCGCTGCCTTGCGTTTCGCATTGCGAGCAGCACGCGCCCGACTCCGCGCAGAGGTCGGCATGCGTCCGCCACCGATATCCAGGGCATTGTCGAAGGCCATGGCTTCCTGCTTCGCTTTCTGGCGCTCCTCGCGCTCCTTCTTGCGGTCTCGCTTGGGCCCGTTGGCGTTCTCGTAGTCCCATCGGTCGAGGCGTCGCGTGGCTTTCCGGATCATAGAAAGGTAGCGACTGGTGCATTCGCCGTAATCCTCTTCCACGTTGGGATTGGGGATGAGTCCGCCTTTGCCCCAGGAGTGTTCTTCATCGTCCGTATCATAGCCGTCGGGCAGATCGTCCAGTAAGCGGGTGTAGCGTTGAATGGGGATCTCCCACACTCGTCGCGTCCGAATATCCCGGTATGCTTCTTCCTTTCGCTTTCCGAGAATGTACCGGATACGATCGCGCCGGTTTTGCTCAACGGCAATCTGGTGCTGCGTCAAAGGCCGGGGTCGCCGGGACGAATTCGGCGCAGGCGCGGTAGGCTCATTCACAAACTTGTTGATTCCGGGGTTGTTGCTGCCGGGAGGAGCAGGCGACGCATCGGGGGTTTGCTCCGATTTGGTTTTCAGGACCAGACGCTGTTGGCCAACTGAACGGTTCAGCGAAGATTCTCGCTTGGGACGCTTCGACCGCGATGGCACAGATTGGCCGGGGGTGAGGAGCTCTTCGTCCTCGTCGTCTGCACGTCTGGCAGACGGATGCAATGGAGTTGACATGCCGGAATTCTGGCCTCCAAGACTGAACCTGTCCCCTCGGCCTGTATCCAGTCAGTAAATGTCACAGTACCCATCTGTATTCAGGATAACCCTATAAACATACCAGAAGCAACGCCAGATAGATCTCCAGATGCCTGGTCATCATCATAGTAGTCGCCTATTAAAGTTAGCCAGAGTAGTAAGGAATCATGGGTAAGGTAAATACTTTTCTTCGACCGCTTGGTGACTCGAGGTAACGGTTCGTCTTCTTCCAGAATACCTGCACATACACAAATTAGCTTTAACCAGATATAGCAAAACAGATTTTTATTTTTTGAAAAGAGAGCACCCACGTTTCCGCTCCAACCGTTTAACCTCCCCAAACTCCAATTCCGACGGAGAATCAATGTTCTCCTCACTAGCCTGCTCCTCGGTCAGGCTCTCGAAATTCGGCACCTTAATCGGCAAGCCCTCGCTGCCCTCGCCTTCCTGCCCTGGACCAAACGGGTTATTCAACGCCGCCTCCCGCGAAAAGTCACTCTCGAGATACCACCACATCAGCCACAGGAAGGCCCGCGCGCGGCTCTGGCTACTCAGCGTCGACCGCATAACGAGGTCGAAGAAGTCGCGCGGCTGGAAGAAGTGCAGCTCAGAGACTTTGGGAGCGTACTGGGCCAGGACGAAGATAAGGTTCACGGGGTTGGTTCGCGGGATGGATTGCTCTTTGATCTTCTCCAGGGTGTTGGGTTGGTCGACATCCTCGGAAGCGCCCTTGAGGATGGACTTGAGACGCGGTGCATCTTGCAGTTGTTTGTAGGCATGGGGGTCCTGGTGCGCTTGGAGTGAAGGGATGGAGTGGTAGGTTCGAAGCTGGGCGCGCATTTCAGGGAAGACTATAAACGTTAGCATCGACGCCTTCAAGGGAAAAGGAGAAACGCTTTTCGTACAATTGAGCGTGGTATTCATCCGTCCAAAGTTCACCAATAAGCACACCATGGCCATACTCAACGCAGCCGGCTTATCATTCTGCAACTTATCCTTCAGAATCTTACTAGTCTTGCTACTCCGCGCCATAGCATCCATATACACATCGGCGAAATCCATATTCTTCTGTCCATCCCACTGCCGCGTAAACACCTTCGTCTTGTCCTCGAAGACCAGTTTCAGGAACTGATGCTGGATGTCCTTGCGCCACAGCGGGATCCCATCCTCCTTTTTCAGGTGCTTGATCTTGTTACCCGAGTAGACAGACCCAATTGTGCCATTGGCCTGGCGTCTCGTGCCGACCGTCACGTTGCCGGTGCCGATTTGGTAGTAGTCGTCGGCGGCGCCTTCGGACGGCGCGAACGATTCGTCCGCCGCGAGGGTGCTGCTGGCGTCGACCTCGGCCATGGTGACGGGATTCGACCCCTGGATGGATCGGGATGGTTGCTATTTATCGACGACGTGGGAAGGGGCCAAAGGAGCCGATTGGGACGGTCTGACGGGTTTTGGGATGTGGGAAGAAATAGAAAAGAATCTGCAACGGAGGGCCCCTTGAGAGGACGTCAGGACGGCGTAGGGGGAGAGAATTGCATGGATTTCCCTTTACGGTTAGTTTTGCCGTTTTGTAGTATCGCCTCCAGTATACTTCAGAGTAAAGAATCAGAACCCGAAGAACCGGCTTTTGCGTCAAGCAATGATCAATGAGTTCGACAAAAGCCCCAGGCGCTTATTACAGAGCCTAGTTATCTTTGCACGGGTTATGTTTTGCTCGAAAATCACCGTCCGGACATTGGGTCATCCGTGGTGGTGGTCTATATACATTGTACGGCGAAGGCTACTACTACAGTACGGAATACAAGAAAAGTCCCCAAGGACATTCCCTAAAGCTTGCCAGAAAGCTTTTACAAAGTAGTGCATAAAGCAGAAAAGAGATAAAATTCCACTCCATCCAGATACATACATGTGCTGCTCTCCGCGGACGAGCGCCAGTGAAGCAGTGCCTGTCCCCTCCCCCAATTATTCTCCATGGGTCCGATCGAAGAAAGGAAAAAAAATGAAAAAGCAAAAGCATACAGAAACGACCAAGTAGTCGTCCACGGACCCAGAGAACTTTTGTGTGTGGAAACAGCAGCTCCAGCCAACGCCTTGTGCAAATGCAAATCATGCCCGGTGCTCTATACCCTCACTGGATGATGATGAAGGCTCTCTCTCCATGGTAAAAAAAACACAATAACAGCAAGCAGAACTTTCCCCCTTTCCTTCCAAGGTTTAGAAAGAGGGCAAACTGACAAAAGCTGTGAAGAAAGCGAGGAAATTTTTCTTTTCTTTTGTTCGACACGAAAGGGAAATACACAAAATAAGGAGAAAACTGGGTAAGAAATAGCCCGTCATTAAATACCGAAACTGGAAAAGACACAAAAGAATAAAAGCCTATGTAGCGAGACACGGTTCGACGCAGCAGCAACAGCACCGAGCGATTGAAACGAATAAGAAGCACTTTTCTGGAGATGATGGAAGAAAAGCCGGCACCTCCGCTCGGCACGCATTATTCAAGCGCGTATCTCCATCGGACGCTTGAGATTCGAAAGAGAAGTTTGGGTATCTGATGAAACCGGTCGCCGCAGAAAAAAATATCAACGCGATCTATGAGATTCATGCAATACCGACCAAAATGCTCGCGGTTCAATGCCGGTGTGCATGACCAGGAGCAGAGAGAAATGGAGATATCGGACTGCATCGAGTGCCCATGTCTAAACACGAAAAAAAGTCAATCAAACACGAAGACGGGCTCGCGAAATGCTCAGCAAACAAATTAAAAAAAACACCGACGCGAAAGGAAAATAGAAAAAATAAAAATAAAAAATAAAAAGTCGTGGCAGTCGTGACAAAGCCGTTCCTGAGATATAATAGGTAGATCAAAAATAAGAAAAGAAAAGACAACTCAGGATTCTCGTTCTGATCGTAACCGTCAATGAAAGGCGGAAAAGGAAAAAGAAAGCAGCCAATCAGACCCGACGGCCTCGTCAGAGACCACACAACCGTTGAAAAAGTTGGCCTTTTTTTTTTTACCACCAGGAAGAAGGTCCAGTAGGGCCCGACGGGTTGCCGTAACCACCACCACCACCACTACCGCCGCCATAGCCGAAGCCACCGCCGCCACCACTACCACCGCTGCCGCCGTAGGATGGGGCACCACCAAAACCGCCGCCGTAGCTAGGAGCACCGAAGCCGCTACCGTAGGTGGGAGCAGCATTGAAGCCGCCCGCGGTGCGACGCATGTCACGGGTGGCGTTGGAACCACGACCGCGGCCACCACCACGGCCACCACGGCCACTGAAGCCACTGCCCTCACGAGCAATGCTCTCGAGGAACGCGGGGACCTCCTGGTGAGCCTCCTTCAAGAGGTCAAGCAGGTCACGGACGACGCCACGGTTGCCACGGTTGAAGAAAGCGGTAGCCATGCCGGTGTTACCAGCACGACCGGTACGACCGATACGGTGGACATAGTCGTCAATGTCGGTGGGAAGATCGTAGTTGACCACGTGAGTGACGTTGGGAATGTCCAGACCACGAGCAGCAACAGCAGTGGCCACCATGAGCGGGCAGCGGCCAGATCGAAATAGGTCCAGAGCACGCTCACGCTCACGCTGGGTGCGGTCACCGTGAATGGCGGCGGCCGGGAAGCGCTGGTTGAGAAGGAAGTCGGACAGCGTATCCGCCATGCGCTTGGTCTCGACAAAGATGAGGGTGAGACCAGTGGTTCCGTGGGTGTGGAGGATGTCGAGCAGAACGGAACGCTTGTCGTGGTCTTCGACGTATTCCACGCGCTGAGTGATGTTCTCGGAGGTGGAACCCACACGACCGACGGACAGGAAAATGTAATCCTTGAGGAAGTCACGGGCCAGCATCTGGATGTCACGGGGGAAGGTGGCCGAAAACATCAGGGTCTGGCGTTCGTTGACGTTGGGCATGTCCTCACCCTCGACGATCCGACGGATCTGGGGCTCGAAACCCATGTCCAACATGCGGTCAGCCTCGTCCAGGACCAAGTACTTAATGTTGATAAGCGAGATGCGGCCACGCTCGATAAGATCCACCAGACGACCGGGAGTGGCCACCAGCAAGTCACAGCCGCGCTCGATCTGACGGAGCTGCGAGCCAATGTCGGCACCACCGTACACGACGCAAGGACGGACCCATGAGCGGTAAGCGAACTTGCGAGATTCCTCGAAGATCTGCGACACCAGCTCACGCGTGGGGGCCAAAATGAGTGATGTCGGGTGGGCCTTGCGCTGACGACCGTAGCTAAACTGGCCACCGGCCGCCTGAGCAGGGGCCGAGGAGGGACCGTTCTGGAATGCCTGGGACAAAATGGGGAAGAGAAAACCACCAGTCTTTCCGGAACCGGTCTGGGCACAAGCCATCAGGTCGCGGCCGTTCATGACAATGGGGACGGAATACTTCTGGACCGGGGTGGGGGTGACGTAGCCGGCCATTTTGATGGTGGTCAACAGGTGGTCGTCCAGCGGGGGGTTGGTGAAGGCGTTGGTGGGCTCGGGGACATTTTGACCGGAGGCTTCCACGGGGATATCGTCGTAGTTGGAGAAGTTGATACCGGAGCTCTGCTTGGAGGGGTCGTTGGGGATACCAAAGAGTTCACGTTCCAAACGGGTGTTGGGGGGTCCGGGGATATGTTTGCCGTCGCGCCACTGGCCGTCGCCAGAGCCTCTAGGTTGGTTACCGCCGCCGCCGCCGCCGGCGTAACCTCCGCCTGGTTTTCCGTAAGCATTTGGGTCAAAGGGTCGCCGAGGAGCTTCCTGGGGGATCCAGCTAGTGTTACCATTGGGGGCACCACGGGGGTTGAAGTCGTTGGCATTCGCCCAGTTGCCACCACCACCACCACTACCACGGCCTCTGTAAGAAGACAGACAGCGGTCAGCATCCATCACAAGAGACGAAACGGAAAACATGTTAAGAGTCAGACATACTTTGGAGCCCAGGCACCAGGACCTGAAGGAGCAGGAGGAGTAGCACCATCCACGTTGATGTTGTTGCTGCTCACGTTGCGCTGGCGAAGGTGAGGCGGGATGTAGGGGGCACGGCCAGCGGGAGCAGGCTGGGCTTGAGGTGCATGCTGAGATTCATTGAGGGAAAGGTTTCCCATCTTCAAGCTATCGGCCATTTTTGCTAAAATTGGGATGTTCAAAGACTGTATAGAAGGGGGAGAAATGTTAGTACAAAAAAAAGTTTTCAACTGGAAAATATGTGTGTGCGGATATGGGTGGTGATATATCCGCGCAGAAAATTTGATCACAGCGGCTTCCCTCTTCCAAAGAACAAGGAAGGGGAAAAAGAATTAAAAATAAAAATAAATAAAAATAAAACAGTAGCACACATACAGTCTTAGGTATTGATAAGCAAGTGCTTTGTTCTTTCCTGATAATTTCAGAGCGTCCTAGAGGCGTCTGCTGTCGAAGTGAAAAGCGGGTGAGGCGGTAACTTTTTTTTTTGGCCTTGAGCAGAAAACACTGAAGGCGAGAAAAGAAATCCTCGTCTCTATACCTGAAGGCAAAAGAGAAACAGCAGAGCAGAATCGAGAACTTTCGAGAGGAAGAAGAAGTAAGGACTCCCGGATGTCTACTACACTTAAGGGAAGAAAAGTGCGAAAGATCAAACAAAAAGGAAGGCAAAAAAAGATATGGACGAGTGAATTAAGCGGAAGGAGAAAAAGAAAAAGAAGAAGGAGAAGGAGAAGAAGAAAGAGTTGACAAAGGAGGATGGATAGAGTTGGAGGAAGAGAGGAGAGTAGAAGAAGAAGAGAAGAAGTTTTTTGTGGGCGGCAAAGGAAGAAGAGCGGGCTGGAGGCGAAAAGCGTGACGGGGCCTGGCGTGTAGCTAGTGGTTTGGACCAGAAGGGGGTTATTCTATTCTGGTTTAGACAAGAGGAGAGAGTCCTGATATTTGCCATTGCTATTCTTCTTCTGCTATTTTCTCTGTGTCACTGTGCTGGGACAGAATGGAGCGTCTGGTCCCTTTCTGGTCCCTGCGTCGTGCTGTACTCTGTAGTATACCACTCTACTCCGTACAGCGTATGGCTACCGCACTACCCTGGGCGAGCAGACTCCTTCGTCCAGCGAGTCTGGAATGGTCTATTCCCTTTGTTCTGATTGTGCCTTTTTACCTGCTCGTGAGTCTTACCATGGCTCTTGACTACTTGTAGAGAGTAGATGTGGCGTCGGGTCTAACCGCCTTTCCGCGCAGGGTTTTCTGCCAGTAGTTCCAATTCTATTACAGGCATTTTGGAGACGATACTAGTCCTACCACTGGGGATAATCGAGACTCCCTCTGATTTTGCATCTGGTGGCATGTCAGGTTAGAAGAGTGCCCTCTTGACGTACCTGCCCTGTGGTCCTGTCGGTGCGACTGGTAGTTAGCCTGACCACCTTGAACCTTGAAAGCATCACCACGGGTTTAGGGTTACTCTTGGATTCAGCTAACTAGAGCCCCGGATAAGAGTGCCTATCGCCCAGATAGGCGATATCATCCACAGCTCAACCGGGCGAGTGTACTGCACCTGACTACCGAACATGATACAATTCAGAGAAAGAAGAAAAGGGCTTTTGCTCGGAACGTCTTCAGTAACCTTGTAATCTAGTGGACATTCTGATACTTTCTCAATCTCTTCTCTCAGTGCTCTTCTGCATCGCAATGACACCTGCAGTTACATCTACTGGAGGCCTCTTTGTTTCAATGCCTTAACAACGAGTCAGAGCTGCCAATACTTGTCATTTTTATCAAATCTATCAGACTGTTTTTCAGGATGACTTGTTCCCTTGCCATCAATAGGTCTTTCTTGTTGGCCACGGTTGAGATTTCTCCATCATCTTCCTCTTCCCCCAACGCATACAGTCCGTCCAGACTATTGATATCATCCCCATTGCCCCTGGTGCTCTTATTTTTTATTCCTGTCTAGTGAAGGTGTATTTCTTTTTCTACATACGTAAGCGGAAGCTATCATGTTACTCAATGCTCAATGTGGAAGAATGACAGCCTTGCTTCACTTTCATTGGAGCAAACACCAGCCGCAGTGAATAAAGGCTGTATATGCTTGGAACAAACCCCAATAGGAAGGTGCTGAAAGAATAGGCAATACCTGGCGTAAGGTCTGCCAGCATTGGCTGGACCGTGAGATTGCTGATGGAAGCTGTATAGCAGGAGACCACTTAAGACTAGTACGAAGCTATGACGGTTTTGGTCTCTGGATGTGACATTGCTCTGAGTAAGGTATGAAAACAAAATACTCCGCTGGAAAAGACTGTTGTGAGGGCAACGTAGATGAGATATTTTGGTAGACAGAGACAGATTTATTATTGATAGTCCGCTATATATGGAATGCTTGCGCTCAAATTCTTCTTGCTGTTCACACTATTTGTCTTGTCGGCACCTGCCGCGTCTTCTGGTACCGCCAGAGCAAAACCACACCAACCACCACAATCACTAGCACCAGTTGTTGTATAAAGTATGCAGACATGTCTGAGACGTCTTCCCCGCCGAAGAGAATTTTTCCTTCTCCTTTTTGTTGGGTTACTCAAATCAAACTAGTATCAGCAAACTTTGCATCACGGTTGGTAATGACCCTCCACAGCTGGGAAGGTCTACAGTTCCTCGTGGCTACCTTGGCTTTCCTTGAGCTCCCCGCTCTTCACGATCTTGACCGGTTCCGCGGGTTTGTCATTACGGCCCTTGGGCACGTTCTGAACCTGGTCAACAATGTCGTAGCCCTCCAGGACTTCGCCGAACACGACGTGACGACCATCGAGCCACCTAGGCATAGTCAGTACAGCTGCAATGCATTCCACTGTTTTAGCTACATGATGATGGTACTCACGGAGTAACAGCAGTGGTAACGAAGAACTGAGAGCCGTTGGTGTCCTTGCCGGCATTGGCCATGCCTACGTTCTGTTAGCCCCGACCAGCAACACATTTCATAGCAAAAGGAGACATGCTCAGGAGTCCCTTCCGGGTGTGCCTTATCTTGAAGTTCTCGTCCTCGAACTTGTTGCCGTAGATCGATTTGCCGCCAGTGCCTGACCGATAATAATAAGCATCCACTACACCTCCCCATTTCAATGCCACTCACCATCACCCTGCGTAAAGTCACCACCCTGAATCATAAAATCCTTGATGACACGGTGGAACGCAGAGCCCTCGTAACCGTATCCCTTCTCACCGGTAGCCAGAGCCCTTGACGATTGTCAGCATCCATCACGAGAACCGAAACAACTTCAGTGGACCCGTTGCCAGGATTAACCATACCGGAAGTTCTCAGCGGTCTATACACCCGGAATGCAAGAGCAAATTAGTAAAGCGCCATTTCAAAAAGATCCGAGGCGCAGGGCTAGACTCACCTTAGGAACAGTCTTGCCATACAATCCAAGCACAACCCGACCAATTGGCTTATCTCCATGTTGGAGATCGAAAAAGACCTATCCATACAGCCATAATCAGTATATATATATATATACAACACAACCCAATCAGTGCCCAGAGCGCATGCGTACTTTGTTGGTGACCTTGGGCCCCCGGGCGCTTTCTTATCATCTTCCGCATGGACCAGGGCCAGTCCAAACACGAAGACGATGAAGAACGAGAGGAAGATGTTCCTGAATCGCATGATTGCTTTCCTTTTCAAAACAGAGGCTTCGAACAATGGATGGTGAGGGTGAAGCGAGTGCCCGGAGTATTTAGGATGGGGATCGATGGAGGCCAGCTTGCAATTAGCTAATTTGCGGAGAAGGTAGAGTGACACAGTAATTTTCATACGGTGTTACAGTATAATACATCGGGTACAGCCAAAAACGCAAAATTGTCGAGTATTATATTACGCACAGTGTGCAATTTGCACATATTATCTCTAACAGGAAATACCAGTCCGGAAAATCATTGTTGCCGGGCGATTTTCTTCCGCCGCGGACATCAACTGCGCACGCCCGAGCAGAGGTTAGGAAACGCCCAAGACAAGCATATAGTCCAACTCGTCAAGATGGTAAGCCTTTCAAGCCTAAGTTGATACTGAAAATTTGACTAACTCCACCAGGTCTTCATCCTAGGCGTCAGTTTTCCAGAGGCGAATATTGTCAAGGCAAGCAGAAACCCTGCCCCGGTTCCCCTCCAACCACACCACTACGTTTGGAATCTAACAATCAACACCAGAAATCCCTCGAATCCTTCTTCGGCATTGGCAAGAATACATCCTCCCGTCTGCTCGCCCGCTTCCACATCAACCCGACCTGCAAGGTCGGCGAGCTGGCCAACAAGCAGGTCCTCGATATCACGGCCGCGCTTTCCGACATGAAGATCGAAAATGATCTCCGCAGACAGTATCTGGATAATATCAAGCGGTTGAAGGAGTCTGGGACGTACCGGGGTCGTCGTCAGGCGTTGGGGCTGCCGGTTCGGGGGCAGAGGACGAGGACACAGGTGGGTGCTTGCTTCTTTGCGGTTTCTCCCCCGGGGACCTGTTAGATGGTATTTGTGTGCTAATACTGCTTGTTTTAGATCAAAACTGCTGTTAAGCTTAACCGGATGGAGCGAAGGCTTTAGATCTGGGATTGGATGCTTAGGCTGGGACTTGGGTTACTTGTCCCTTGTGAGGGCATGAGATGGCGTTATCTTGTTTCTGAATGTACTATATGTTATAGATGTTTATATCTGGTCAAAATGTTATACCTTATCCATACCTTTGAAAGTAACATTGGATTAATGTATGCGAGGCACGGAATACGGTAAATAACAACAGTTCTATAAGGAGCATACTGACAAAACTTTTTCAACCACTGTAGAAACGCCAAAGCCCATATGTGCAATTACTCCTTCGCAGAAGACGACAAGACCCCTTCTCCCCGGTTAATCTGGATCCTCTTATCCTCACCACCGCTAACAATCCCAACCGTCTGGTCCCAGCCAACACTAAAGACCTTGACCCCTTCACCACCCACACGCTTACTGTCGGCCTTCCCGCCTTCCTCCAGACTCTTCCGCGAGATGGAATACACGCTCTCGCCGACCACACCGTCCTTGTCCGTCTTGGTCGACCGGATATCCCAAATCCGGCATGTGCCGTCGTGGCTACCACTGATGAGCCCGTACGTGCTGTGAGGATCGCGAGCGAGCGAAACAACTGCATTCATGTGGCCGCGCAGCGTCATGGCGGAGAGAGTTGTCGCGGACGTACGCGGATCGATGAGGGTGATGTGTCGGGCTGACGTACCCGCGGCCAGGAGGTGAACTTCTGGCAGGTGCTCCAGGGCAAGGAGCGAATGCGACATGATCCGGGTGTCCACGAGAGCAGAGGTGACAAGATCCCACGTGCGTAGCGAGTGATCCCACGAGGTCGAGTAGCCAACTGTTGAATCCTTGGCGTCGAAGATGGCAGCAGAGACGGGCGCCGTGTGTGCAGATAGCAATGCCAAAGGTCCGCGCTGAGCGGTGCTCACGGCCGAGTTAAGCCTCCTCTTCTTGGAGCTCCGCGACGCGGCAGACGGGAGCAGGTTCTCTGGCGCAGCTGGAGCATCGGCCTTCTTCGTCGACCAGAATCCGATGGTGTTGTCTGACGAGGCAGACAGGATGCGGCTCGATGGCGCATGCACGGCAAGTGAGTTAACCCCAGACTTGTGTCCATATAGCTCAAGCTGCGGCGAAATGGTCCCCGAGAATCCGTTGTCCGCTTCGGCATACTTCCACAGACGTACTGTCCGGTCTAGACCGGCGGATACGATCTGATTCGGCGAGACGAACTTGGCAGCCTTGACGGAGCCGCTGTGGCCACCTTCAGTCACAGAAGGCGAAGTCGCAACTATCTGCGATGACATGTTCCACACGCGAAGCAGACCATCATAGCTACCAGAGAGGATTCTTTCCTGGCCTTGCGGGATCGTCGCAGACGCCCGTGACGCCGGCACCGATGTCGCAGAGAGCACATCCGTCGAGCTGACCCAGTCGTCATGCTCGAACGAAGCAATGTGCAATGGGGGAATTAACGCTCTGACATATTCGACTTCAATAGTGGTTTCGGAGGATATCCCATTGGCAGTGAGGTATTCGTCGATCGAGGTCCGGAGGAATGTTCCATTGATCAAAAATTCGAACGGGATCGGTTTGTCGTTTCCAAGGAGATTGTTCACCAATGTAGACAGCGCATATCTGCGCAGGCCTTTTATAAACCTGGAATCAGTATCTCCATTTCTCCAAAATCAATAGGTTCATGCTAGCTTGACTTACCTGTAGGAACCAAGATCGGTCCAGTATCCTCTGGCAAAGCAATATCTTCTTGCTTGCTGGTCAACTGCACGCGAACCTGTCTTTGCGCTGCCTGAGACGCAGCGCCGGAATCATGATCCACGTCCATTGTGAACTTAGAAGTAATTGGGGTCAATTTGTGCTCAAGGAAAAATTCGATGCCGTCTGGACTTTTTTGCGCCGCTTCGACCAAATTGGCGCTGGTGAGGAAAAAATACGGCGTCCGGCGCGGCCACTTGCGCAGAGCGCGGAGATTTCCCCCCGCAGAGACCTACGGAGTACATTTAGGGCACGAAAGAGTCAGGTTATGAAATTAATTATATAATGTACGTAGCTGTCCAGTTTATGCAATATTATACAAGAGGCAAAGAGATCGAATGAAGCTGGTTATGCGGTGTTCTGGCGGATCTCCGCAATCGCCTTTCGCCGATAGTCAGATTCAGCGAAAAGCGCCTTGATCAGGTCAATGACCTCGGCCGGCGAGAATTCCAAGCGTAATTCGCCTTCAAGCCAGAGGAACTTGATGTCGGCAAGCGAGCTTTCGAGGATGTTGACGAGGTACTGGAACCGCAGCCAGTTTCGGACGTAGACGGCCGTCATGGGAACGGGCTCCGCACCATCCACGGCTTCAGGTGTAAAGAGGTCTTCGAGTTTGGAGACCTGGTTGGAGAAGGAGACCAGTCGTTGAGATTGCGGCTCAGAGATATCACCCAAGTCCTCAATATCGACAATGATCTTATGGATCACAGTTGAGACTAGAGACCCAATCGACTGGAGAAGTGCAGAGTGAGACAAAATCGGCTGCCACTCCTTATAGACATCGCGGATCCGGTCCACAGTCGCGCTGATTGCATTTTCGCACTCGCCAAGGAACGGCTGCTCAGAGCATTGCCCAAACCCTTGGGTGCCATCAAGCAGGTCTGTAACAATGGTACGCTGGATCTGCATCTCTTTGCTGTAGGCCGCCTTGCCAAACTTCTCAAGAGCTTCAATATCGCCAGTCAGTCTTGTGAGCTGGTGTTCTTCGACAATCTGACGTATTTGATCTGCGAGGTACAAGCTGTCGTTATACAAGTACATTTGTCCTGCATTGAGTTTGAGGCCGTAAAACGATGACGCTGTCGCCTTGAACATAGCAAGGATCAAGGTGGGAAGTGCAAGGAGCCCAGCTCCTGAAGTCACTACGCGGGAATTGAGATGTCTGTAATCCTGTCAGTTTAAGGCTTTGGACAAAGATATTGCAATAATGAGACCTACCCAGGCTGTGCTATGATTTCCGAGTCCGTTATCTGTTGTCGCAAGACGTCAAGAATAGCATCAGGAATATCCGTCACCATGTACGTTTCTCTCAACGTAACCTCTCTCGACGGATGCTCAGACGTTTCATTGGCGGTCGCAGGCTTGGAATGAGTGGCCATAAGTGGTCGTGAAGCCTCCTTCTGGGGTTCTTCGTCGTCCTCGTCACCCCAACCCCAAGCATCTTCAGGATCGTCCTCTTCCGTAGATGCAGTGGTGTTGGGTTTGACCTCTGGTGCGACGTCTTTAGCATCATCATCGAGACCCCAAGCACTGACATCTTCTTCATCTTCAGCTGACTCCGCAGGTTTTCCGTTGGTCCCTTCTTCGTTGTCGTCATCCCAGCCAGCATCCCAATCATCGGAATTTCCATTCTCCAAGATGGCTCCATCTGCTTTGGAGACTTGCTCTTTTTCAACTCTTTCGACTTGTCTGGTTGTTCCATGACTAGCAGCAAGGACCTTGCGAACTTGGTCCAGTGAATCTACTCTTCTCCTGGTAAGCCAGAGACGCGGCGCCTGGTTAACCCAGGAAACGAGCTCTTCATGGCCATGCCAGCCGAAATTTTCAACAGACTGAGCGAACTTGAGGACCTGATCCAGCGTATTTTCAAACTCACTTATACCCTCGAGCTCAGTGGGTATTGCAGAAGATAGCCAGGACGAGATGATCTTCGATGAGAGAGCAGGGACTAAGTAATCTGAGAAAGAGGCCGATATAGATGCGGGCAGCGATTGCCGTAGGTAATCCAGAACCCGGGCTATCCGGTCCAACATTTCGGAAACAGTGACTGTAGTGGCTTCCGGTTCAATTCCAATTCCAGTATCCGTGGCACAAACACCATGGCTCTGGAGGTGGACACCAGGTAGCAGGACTGGTTCTATAATCGCTGAAAGAAGATCCTTTTGGAGCTTGTCATTGGCTGGTCCGAGAATGTCTAGTCGAGCCAAGGCCGCAATGGTGTCTTCCAACGAAACATTATCTCTGTCCTTCGAAATCCCCAGTTTGCGCTGTTGTTTATCAATGGACAGCTGTTCATCCCAGCGCGTGTGGAGGAACTCCACAATCTCACGGCGCAGCCCCGTCACGTTCTCCGACAAGATGCTCATCACATTGGTATTCGTAAAGAGACTATCCGTCTTGATAGTCGTTTCGGTTGCCTCCAGAATTTCGATAGTGGCCATTACTCTGCCCTCGTTCAGTTCCGTTCTTCCAGTCTCAAGCTGCTGGCAGAGCTTATCCACCTCCTCCAGAGTATTTGTGACAGCCTCGTTGAAAGCAATTTCCTTTTCAATCAAAGCCACCTTTGCGCTAGCATCTTCGACCTTTAGCTCCAGAGGTTTCGTATTCTCATGCTGTGAGACGATTTCCCGCGCAGTATGTCTCGACCGTTCGATGTCCGCGTGCAGCTGTTTCGCTTGCGATATCCAGCCATCGGCGTCAAAGTTGTTTTCTCGGCTCAGCGCACTTATTTCTGTCTATTACATACTATAAGTTAGTTTAGATCTGGGACTAGAAGGCGTAGGACCAGCGGATGTAAACACAGGACACCCACCTCAACCTGTTCCCGGGCCTTCGAAATCAACTCCAATTCTTTCGAAAGCGCTGACGCGGGAAATTCAGAAGAAGCAACATCTTCCGATCCGGGATAGGCGCCCTTTGTAACGGAGTCTAGTATTGACTGGCAGACTTCGTCGTCCGAAGGCTTCGTAGCCATGTTGATTCGTGTCCGGAGTTGGACGAGCAGCTCCTATTTGGCCGAACGAGTGGGCTCTAATAACATCCAAAATAGCAATACCTCCCAGTCACTATCTGCCAGACGTCAGGCAGCCTGCTATGATCAAATCCCAGCGCGGCAAAATGCGGTCCTAGGGAGCAGAAGCGCAATGTTGTCCATGTCCGCGAATGCTTCATGCCAAATATATATATCCCGTGACCTCACCGCCCGCCGCGGCGGAAACCCCTCCATCACCGCACACGATTGAACCTCAACGGCCTTTGACAGAACCCATTAAATAAGGAATCGTTTTATTTTCGAGATTCTATAGAGCTGGATTTCTCTTGGGAGTCTCATTTGAAGCAGTCTACCCCAGCATTGACATGCTCCAATACCTACTCGTTGATTCAATAACGACATCCGGTACTTAATCCCCGGCGCAATAATTCTCACCAGCCATCGTGGAATTGCGATTTACGCTGCGAGGCCTGAGTTGGGCAAGATCTCAATTAAAGTGAGTGGTTCGAAATAGTGAAACTTGGGGAAGCCGTCAAGCATCTCGGGCACTCGATATGCAGAAACCTTGGTGTGCCAGCTTCTGTATTTTCCGAGTAGCCTTGTCTAGCTCAGGTTTAGCTATTGGAACGCAATGATTCTCTTGCTTTACGGAGTACAGTTGTTGCTATGTAATATAGGCTGACGAAGATCTCCATAGATCGTCAGTCTCGCACCGCAATCTTATCCATAGCCCTTTAACAAAAGCGAACGTCAGAACATCCTCGAAACTAGCCGTCAAGATGTCTCCCTCAGCCCAACAAAGCCATTTCAAGCTTCTCCAGAAGTTCAAGCCAGACTACTCTCCCAGCGAGTTCGTTGAATATGAGTCGCGGAGGACCGGCATGAGGGTAGTGGTCATCGACCAGAAAGGCCCCAAGGTGTCTGGTTACTTTGTACTTGCCACAGAGATTCTCGACGACTCGGGTGCACCCCACACTCTAGAGCACTTGTGCTTTATGGGATCGCGCAATTACAGATATAAGGGCTTTTTGGACAAATTGGCCACCAGAGTATACTCGAACACAAATGCGTGGACAGCTACAGATCACACAGCCTACACATTGGACACAGCTGGCTGGGAGGGATTCGCCCGGATCCTGCCCGTGTACCTAGAACACGTCATTGCACCGACACTGACGGACGATGGTTGTTACACCGAGGTGCACCATATCGATGGCACTGGGAATGATGCAGGTGTCGTGTACTCGGAGATGCAGGGAGTGCAGAACAATTCTGCTGAGCTGATGGATTTGGCCGCGCGGCGGTCGATCTACCCGTCTGATGTAGGATTTCGGTATGAAACTGGAGGAATGATGGAACAGCTCCGTGTCCTCACGGCGGAGCGAATCAGAGCATTCCACCGTGAAATGTACCAGCCGCGGAACTTGTGCCTGATCATAACGGGAGAGGTTGATCACCAGAACATGCTTGAGACTCTGGATAAATTCGAAGACACTATTATAGACGTCATCCCAAGCCCCGATTCGCCTTTCAAGCGTCCTTGGGTAGATTCAAAGCAGACACCTGCGTTGACGACATCGGTCACCAAGACCGTGGAATTCCCAGAAGAAGATGAATCTTTCGGTGAAATCGAGATCAGATTCTTGGGCCCAGACTGCAGCGACCCAGTCCAAAGTAAGTAATACTTAATTCTTGATTCCCGGATGGTAGCTTATTGTTCTGCAGGTGGGGCGCTCAATGTTGCTCTCTTGTATCTTGCTGGTTCATCCGCTTCTCTCTTGGAGAATGTCCTTGTCGAAAAGGAACAAGTCGCAAGTGCCGTATACTTCTCTACAGAAGATCGCCCGAGCATCGAAATCCAGTTCAACTTGACCAGCGTAGAGACAGACAAGCTGGCACAGGTAGAGCGGAGATTCTTCGAGGTCCTGAAGGACGCTATGGAAAAGGAGATCGATATGAAGTATTTGAAGGAATGCATTGACCGACAGAAGAAGATCTGGAAGTTCTCCACCGAGTCCTCTGCTTCCGCACTCGCGGAATATGTCATCTCCGATTTCCTATATGGAAAGAGAGACGGTTCAACCCTGCTGGATGTTGCGACTTTGAAGGAGTACGACGTCTTGGAACAATTTACTGAGCGCCAGTGGAGGGACTTCATCAAAAAGTGGATTTCTGATGCTAACCATGTCACGGTTCTTGGGGTTCCGTCCGTCAAAATGTCCGAGAAGCTTAAGAAAGAGGAAGAAGTTAGGGTTGCTGAGCAGAAGAAGCAACTCGGCGAGAAAGGCGTAAAAGAACTGGCCGAGAAACTCGAAAAAGCGAAGGCCGAAAACGACAAGGAAATCCCGAAGGACATGCTGGAAAAATTTGAGATCCCAACGGTTGAATCGATCCACTTCGTCGAGACTACAACCGCCCGGTCTGGTTCAGCCCTGAAGGCCGGCCACCCGGGTCACAAGGCCCAGAAGCTTGTAGATTCGGATGGTTCAGACCTGCCTCTCTTCATTCACTTCGAGCATATTCCCAGCAACTTCGTTCAGTTTTCGCTGCTTATCTCTGCGCAGTCGGTTCCTGTTCAGCTTCGCCCTCTTCTGTCTGTCTTCACAGAAGCGTTCTTCAACATTCCAGTGCAACGCGATGGAAAGACTATCGACTTCGAGCAAGTTGTGGTTGAATTGGAACGAGACACTGTTGGGTATGCGATGGAAACGGCCAGGAACTTTGGTAACTCGGAGATGTTGCGCATTTCATTCCAAGTCGAATTGGAGAAGTACAGCACGGCCATCGCTTGGCTCCAGGAGCTTTCTTGGAACTCCATTTTCGACGTGGAAAGACTTCGGGCTATCACGAGTCGACTCTTGTCCGACGTTCCTGACGCAAAACGCAGCGGTGATGACATGCTGGCGGCCGTCCATGTCATGGTTCACTACGCCGCGGAATCGATTGTGCGAGCTCGAAGCACCCTGGTAAAGGCTCGCTATCTCAAGCGCATCAAGAAGCAACTCGCTGAGCAGCCAGAGCTCGTCGTTGCGCGCATGGAGGAGATCCGGAAGGCGCTCTTCCAGTTCGACAACATAAGAATTCTTGTGATTGCGGACCTCGAGAAACTGCCCAAACCCGTCTCCTCGTGGAAACCATTGGCGGAGAGTCTGGGCGCTCCTGCTCCTCCGAAGCCCATCACGGCTCGGCGACCATTGCTGAGTGAGGTGGGTCAGAACGTGGGCGGCAAGTCCTACGTGGTCCCCATGCCCACGATTGACTCGTCTTTTGCCTACGCCAGTGCTCGGGGCCTCGACTCGTACGACGACCCGAAGCTTCCCCCGCTGCTGGTCGCAATCGCATATATGAACGCCGTGGAGGGCCCTCTGTGGGTGGCCGTCCGCGGTAAGGGCCTGGCATACGGGACCAACTTCGCCTACAACATAGACACCGGCTTCGTCAACTTTGACGTGTACCGGTCCCCGAACGCGCACAAGGCCTTCGAGTCGAGCAGGCAGATTGTCGAAGACCATCTGTCTGGCGCTATGCCGTTTGACCCTCTCATGCTGGAGGGCGCAATCAGCAGCATTGTGGTGAGCTTTGCGAACGAGCAGGCGACTATTGCCAGTGCGGCTTCGGGTAGCTTCATCCGTCAGGTTGTGCGGAGCTTGCCTAGCGATTACAAGGAGAAAATGCTCAAGCGAGTGAGGGCTACCAGTGTGGATGATGTGAAAGGGGCGTTGCGGGAGATTATCTTGCCTTTGTTTGCTCCCAAGACGGCTAATATCGTGGTTACTTGTGCTACTGTGATGGAGGAGGTATGTTTTCTTTTCTTTTTTTCCCCCCCTCCTTTCATGATGATCCAAGCTGACTTGCTTCCTTTAGGCTATCCAGAAGGGCCTGCAAGAATCTGGGTTCACGCCTGAGGTTCGCCCACTCAAGGAGTTCGAAGATGACTATGGACTGAAGCCTGAGGGAGAGGGGGAAGAGGAGTCCGATGACGAAGATGATGAAGACTATGAGGACGGATCGGAGGAAGATGACGATGAGGAGAGCGAGGAGGATGAGTGATGCTCTTTATGTGGACTTGGTAACCGGTAGACCGGCTACTCTCTCTAGATAGCGCAGAGTAACAGTATAGAACGATTTGTCTCTATAATAAAACAAGCATAGAACATAACAGTTTATGTACTTATGGTACAAGAAAGGACCCGGCAGTCCGTTGGTGACATATCTTTCCATACACCAAATAATGTCTCTGAACTGAAAAGAAAGGACTACCTTCCTGAGGGCTCAATCCATCCCATCTCACCTCATCATAGATATAGCCCAAAAAAACGGGGACTTTTTCAATGCACAGCATACCCTCCAGAAGGAACGGAACCCCTACCAACTCAACGCCTTCTTCCCCTTTGCCCTCCGCCTCATCAAAATCAATCTCCCTCCACGCGTGCGCAATCTCGCCAGAAACCCGTGGCGCCGTTTCTGCGTCCGCCGCGAGGGGTTGAAGGTCCGCCGCTTACCGGCCAGACAGGCGGAGGCGGAGAATGAGCGGGATTGTTGCTGTTGCGGTGGTGGCGATGCGAATGATACTGGCGGCGCTAGCGACGTTGTCTTCACGGTTGTAGCTGTGGTAGTCGTCATAGACGCTCGAGGGAATGAATTGTTGTTGGTGTTGAGGCGGGAGAGGATGGCGGAGGAGAAGGGACGGCTGAGTTGGGTGGTGGTAGTGGGCTTGATGGGCTGGAGACTGGAGCCAGAAATTGATCAGTATGCATATTCCATTCTATCCTTTATTCCGTATTTCTCGATATCAAGGAATTGCACATACGGACTCGTCAACCGCAGTCCCGCTCCCGGAGACGCATACGACCTAACAGCCGAGGGCACAGCTCTGCACCGGAGACAGAGCATCTTGAATAGTAAATCGACGGAACAGAGCCAAATAAACCCAGGTCGAAACAAACTCCTTCAATCCGGTGACCGTGGTGGAAGTGAAAAGCAGTGAGCGTACTCGTAGTGGTGGTGAAGGAGAATTGCGCGCTCCGCTCCGGCGTCGCAGAACGCCCGGACCCGCAAGAATTTCTCGATGGCTTCACGATTTCCTCTTTAGTCTTTTCAGTCATTTTCTTCGCTCAATACTGCTGTTTTCACTCTTGCTTTGAAGGGTCACACCGTATTTCAGTATATTATATTACTGGCAGAAAAACCCTTGGACGGTCATCCAATCGACCAATCATTCAGCCAAAACCAAATCTCGATAAAAATGACCCAACATCACCTGACAAAGGGATGATTGTTACATACACTCTACCTTCGGCACTGCGCCTTCATCACGCTTTCTACTATACTAGAGACTTGTTCTCACAGCCCAACTGATAGGAACAATCCAGCCCTCTTTCCAATTCTACATGTAATACTTCACACACCTGTGACGACACCAAAAAAATGACAGCAGCAAAAATCATTGAGGACTTGTCATTGAACAATAAAGGGCAATATATTATGATGCCTCTTGACTTCAGTAAAATTGAAGTTGCTCTATGTGAAAGCAGAAGTAGGTTTACCTACAATGCTTCTGATGGGACCCTACAATTCATCAAGCCAACTTGGATCCATGCTTGCAGCTCTGTCTGGCTGAAGAACTGGGTTTATAAAATGGTTAATGGAGCATTTTGGAATGGTTAATCCACATTCCCCCTGTGTTCTTACCAATGCAGATCTACAGGGGTTTACAGGCTGCTTTGCTGGGAGGTGAGTTAGTTACCTATTTTGTCATCGAGTCATCGAGTCATCACTCATCATGTATCTGACCTCTGAAATAGTAAGAAGAACTCAACTGCTGCACTGCACCGGAGTGGGCGTGTGTGGCCAACAATTCTCCTAGAGACAGGATATGGAGAAACTGATGAGGACCTCATTAGTGGCACTAACCTTTTACTTGAAGGGTCAAAAGGGAAAACAGGGTTTGTGATTATGGTCAAGTTAGAAGAGCTCACTCCTGGTGACCAAGAAATTCAACATGGATATGTGGCACTCCACAAATACAATCAAGATACTGGAAAAAGAGTCAGGGTTGGAGAAAGACAAGTGACCCTCTATATCTCTATTATTCTCTTTTTATCAGTAACTAACATATGCTCAGCAATTGTATCCGCTGCCACCAGACCATTCTAGGCAATGCATTAACTTCAGCTGGTATGATATACTGCGGAACAAATATGACCTACACATAACCCAAGAAAGGCCACTGTCATTGTACCTTGATGACCTACGGTCTGCTCTTGAGAAAAGTGTGAAGCGGCATTTGTATTTTGAGTAGGGTGGAATCACCTTTTTGTTGACGACTTTCCTTGATACATCACCGCCTTTGAGCCGAACATAGCCTTTGGGGCATCGTTATGCCAGGTGCTACTGGCATAATCTTCACAACTATGACCAGGCCCACTTTTCCTTTGCTGCCATTTAAAATAATATCGGCATCCTTTCGTAAACCATCTTCTGACTCCGTATGTTAGGATTCAGCCTAACAGTGCGCTACTATATAAGGTGCCTAGGGATGTCTGGCTTGCGAGAAGCCAGATATAGCGGTCTTTTGGCCTATTGGTAGGAACAAGCCCTAGGTTGTCCCTAACAAGCTGTTAAAGTATTGATTAGCAGGGCTTTTTGACTTATGGATTTGGAGGTGGACTCACCGAACTCGTGGCAGCCTGCGTTTTAACCTCCTGAAATCGTCAGGTGCTACCTTGTATTCACCGTGTTTGCCAGCTTTCACGACTTCCAAGATTTGTTCAATAACCATGGTATAAAATGTGGCTCAAGAGTTGTCGTTATGTCATTTGGATGAGAGAGAGATGGTGTAGTAGGGTAGATGGTGACGGGCCAAGGGTTTTCCTTATTAAGTATAGCGATACGCTAACTGGCGGTTAGCTGTCAAGTAGTCTGTGAGCCCTAGTAAAGGTACTAAGGGAGCATTCCGGCAGTGAGGAGCTGTTGAGTCGGTATTAGGGAAATAAATGGCTTGCTTTTTTTTTCCGAGGCTACAGTCTGCTTCTTATGCTATTGTACACAGTCAAACCCAAGTCCCTGCGCGCCCACCGGCCGAAGTGTGCGTATATATCGGTGCGAACGCTCGGCCGTGTAAACCACCCAGCTACCAATTGCAACCACCGCAGATATCTGCATCTGAGCCGAATCTAAACCCGGAGAATTCTACGCCTGACGTAATATCTCTAAACAATTGGGCGCGTGAGGGGCCCTCGATCTGGATCCTGTTCTCCGCGGCGATCTTCAAGACAACCCTAGTATTCCACTTAAGCCGCCCGCATTTCGAAGAGGTTTTGCACAGGACAATCGATCATTTCCAAGTATATCTCGCTTGGACGACGCCCTAGAAGAATTGTCATGGCTTCCAGATGCGCAGGATACTGACCTCTAGCTCTCTATCCCTCATGCCGACAGCCTCATCGGTTCAGGGACGATTTGTTCATATTCTGACCCTCCAACCCGTTCTACTTAGCCCGCCTCACTATTATCGAGATCCGACGGCTAGAGGTCCGAATGGTAAGTCTCAGACAAGCGAATTATGTGTGAGTCCATTACCCCTGTAATACCTTAACTGACAATCATGGAACGACTTACTACCTCTCGGAAAGATCCTCCAAGCATCTGCCTCGAGAGATCATTGATCTTATCGTCGACTTCGTTTGTTTACTCTACTCCGGAGTGGAGTTGATAGTGCCGATCCATCATGCCTATCCAGCCCTATCTCCTCCTCCTAACAGCCACCTCAGCCACGGCCACCACTAGTGTCACACAAGTCGTGTTGACTCGCGAGTTTGACTCGACTCGCGAGTTCAGAGTCGAGTTTCGAGTCCATTCACTGAACTTGTGAGGTGAATTCAAGTTCAGTGAATGGACTCGGGGTAATTTATTACCAACTCATTACAAGCTCGTAATAAAAAAAAAATACAAATAATTACCTTATTGTATATGGAATGATAGTAATATTACCTGTATATTACAAACAAATTACATAATTGTGGTAATATTTCAACTCTTCATACAAGTATGAGTTCATTCATTGAACTCAACTCACAAGTTTGAGTTCAGTGAATGAACTCGACTCGTGTGACACTAGTGCTGGGGGTTTTTCCACTCTGTTCTGAGGCTAGTGCTGACCAAGTACCTGGAGTGACAAAGATGCCGTAGCTTGGGGTTCACGTGACTTCTCACGGCGCTTAGTCATGATTTAGTAAGAAGCAGAATCTTCGGTCTCCTCGGAGTACGGAGTATACTAGAGTAGTATGCTTAACGAACTTGATATATGCACAGGTTAGATAGATAATACCCTTCTAACTCTGATCTAATAATTGTCTCTTTCTTTTTGATCCTCATTGGGAATAGATCCATGCACTTCTCCATACATTCGTACAATTGAGCAGTGAGCAAGCTCTCGAGTACCTCCACTAAAGCGGCGGAGGTACATACATACATACATACCACGACCTCAAAAAACCAATCTCCCAGCAAACCACCAAAATGACAACCCAAACACCAACTCCCCTCCCCCCAACAACCATTCACACGACAACTCCCATCCCGCAGACCGCCGCGCACGACTTCCTAACCGCCTATCTCGACCGCGCAGCCACAGACCCAGCCCTCCAGCCCAACGCGGGCATCAGCGAACATGGACCCGTCTCGCGCACCACGGCGTCCGCGCCAAATCTCATCTTGCATAATTTGAAGCGCGTGCAGGCCGGGTTGGCGGGGGAGACGCTGGGGAGGGATTTGACGATGGTCAAGACGGACAACGAGGGGGAGGATGCGAATGCGAATGCGAATGCAAACGCGAATGTCAAAGCGAATGCGCAGGGTGATGGCGACGTGGAGGCACAGGGGCAAGATCAAGGACAAGGCATGGAGGTGGATGACAATGCTGATGATGCTGCGGGCGGAGTCGACAAGGAGGAACGGAAGCGCAAGAAGAAGGAGCGCAGATTGGCAGAGAAAAAGGCCAAGTCGAAGGGTGGTGAGGCTTGATGATTGGAAGATGGATAAGTAGAAAAGGGCATAATGGCATAGAGAAAAAGTCTGCATCCTCTTGTTCAAGGGTATACATAGTGGCGCATTCATGGATACCAATGGTCGCAAGGAGTTTTCATTTAATTACTTTCATCAATTCAAAGGGAAGAGTATCATCAGTATCATCATCAGAGATCGACTCATTTCTTTCTACGCATCTCAACTCATGTTTTCTATTCATGCCCCTACCTCGACTTTCAGCGCCTTAACCACACGCAAAACCAACCCACATCTTACAGCTCCCGGTCAGCTGCCTTGACCGGCTTCTCTATGTCCTCCGTCTTCAGGTCGGTGACCTTTCCGCCCTTCCATCCAAGTGCCTGGAGACGCTCAGAGAGAATCGGATGAGAGTAGTGGTAGCTAGCGTACATCCAGTCCGCATCCATCGTGCTCAGGTTCTGGATCTGGAGCTTGAGGAGGGACTTGGCGAGTTGCTCGGAATAGCCGAGCTTTTGAGCGAAGTCATCTAGGTATGGTTAACTCCAATCCAGTGTTCGATAAAGTATGGGATGGGAATAGACATACCAGCTTCGAACTCGAACTTGCGACTGAGAATGTTCATCAAAAGCTGGACCACAGCGTCCATTGGTGCCAAGGCGTCCGAGAACAGAAGGAATCCAACCATGATAGGCCGCTCGTTGAAGAAACCAAAAGATTGATAGAGAGACTTGTTGTTGATGAAGACCGAGAAGAGCGCAAAGATGTAGAACATGTGAGACTGCACAAGACATTAGCACCTGTCCATCAATAACCAAACAGGACGACAGGGTAGTATATACCTGGGCAATACCAAACAGCTTGGTGGTGTGGCTCAAACTCCAGTGGCCAAGTTCATGACCCAAGACGGCGACAACCTCATCGGGCTCACTCTTCTCAATCAAAGTGTCGTAGATGACGATGTGCTTCTTCCAGGGCAAGCCAAAAAAGTAGGCATTGCTGTGGGCGCTGCGCTTGCTACCGTCAATGACATACAGTTCCTGAAGGGGAAATTCCAGCTTCCGAGCGAGGTTCTCAACGCCAGTCTTAAGTTCACCAGGCTGCAAAGGTGACAACTTGTTGAACAGTGGCAGGATCGCAATCGGGTAGATCGTGATGGCAAAGACCTGGATGAAGATACCAAAGAGCCAGAGGTAATAGAAGAACGAGTCACCGGTTTTCTGAACGATCTTGAGCACCGCGCTGATGATAGGCGTTCCCAGGACAACACCCAGCATCTGACCCTTCAGCATGTCCGTAAACCAAAGCTTCAGCGTCTGCTTGTTGAACCCGAACTTCTCCTCGAGAATGAACGTGCTGTAATACGAGACCGGAAGCGACAAGAGCGAGCTGATAATGTTGAAACCGAAGATGAACACAAGCGTCTGGGTGATTTCACCCTGGAACCGAGCAGGAAGATACCGCGACAGCAAGAAGCCACTGAAGCCCCAGAACTTGGGGAGGAAATCGCCATAGATAAATGCCAGATTCTGAAGTTGACCGTAGAGACCCGCGACGAAGTTGAACTTGGCTTTTGCACGACCGTAGGACTGTCCAAATCAGCTCAGTCGTCTTTTTCTTTCAAGGATACAAGTTTATGAGGGATGGTACATACCTGACTTTGATCATACACCTTCTGCGACACCTCATTCTCCAACACCTTAGGCGGCTTCGACCGCTGCAGGACTTTATACTGCCGGAAAGACAAGAACCCTTCCAGCACATATTGGCCCAGGGAGAAGCCAACCAGGACGGTCTTCCATGGGAACAACGGGCGGTCCAAGAGACGCGCGAGTTGCTACATAGCAGGCGATTCGTTAGCCAACCGCGACACCACCAGCAGCAGAAAAATAGGCGCAGATGGATACAGGGAAGTCACCCACCTCGAGGATATACATGATAGGCCGAGACAACGCAACCAGCGCGACGTTGGGAGTTGGTTGGTTGGTTGACTGAAGACGTTTTTAAATTGTCGGATGGACTGATTGTTGTCCTTTCGGAGTGACGTCCACGGGTGACTAAGCATCACGGGGCAGATTGGGGCGCGAGATACTACTGTTTGTCAGATGGAATTGGCTCTTAGGGCTGGAAATGGGTTTATATTTGAAACAGAGACTGGCAGGGGGCACAGCAATAGCCATTGGAGCTATTGCTGGGGTCTGGAAGCCCTATAATCCCTGTATTAGGGGTGACTGATCGCGCGCATCTACGGAATATATCGTAGCAGTGGAAGAAGACGAGACGAAATAGAATAAAGAAAAAGAAATATTTTCATATAACAACATCATAACTCGCATCACAACCAGTAATAGTAGTAGACCTGGTTCTCTACTCCTTCACCATCATCACTCATGCTCCAATCCGTTCTTCCCCATGCTGCCAGACAACTCGGCCTTTTCCTGCCCCTGGAGGGTATAATTAAAAAACCAACTGATACTTTGCCTTGCAATGATGAAGAATGATCCCTCCAGCATGGCATGGGGAGAAAATGAAACAACACTGGACTGGACTGCCTGCATTCTCTATCCCGGGGGGTAATAACAATGCTCGCATTTTTAACTCCTTCATGATCGTAAACACTTTTTCGTCTCCATTCCTTTTTCGAATGTTGTAACATGCATCGTTGACATTGAGGCCCTGTCGATGCTCTATTCCACGTTCAAATACACAAACTAGCAAGTGTTCATGTTTTAGTTCAAGATCGGCTCCAGAGTGTTACCACTATAGTGCCATGTTAGCGTGTAAAATACTCGAATAGATCAGAAGACGAAAATAACTTACGCAACAATGTTTGCCCACCCAATCAGACGCCAGTGCTTGTCGATTCTCCGGCTGATGGCAATCTTCTCTCCAACCTCTGTACATGCCGGGCTGGTCAAACTGAGCTTGGCAGCATCGGCCTTGACGCCTACCACCTTGGCACCGGTGGCCGTGGATCCAATGTTCACCATCAGAACCTCGTTCTTGGTCAACTTGGCAACCTTGGCCTGCTTGCCATCCGCAGTCTTGACACCCAGCAAACGACGCAGCAAGAAGTAGTTGACTTCCAGTTCGGTGTAGATGGCCGGCAGACGGCCACGGTGACCCAGGACAAAACCAACGAGACGGTCCGCACGGCAGAGCGTGGGGTCGACGCGGGTTCCCACACCGATCAAGCCACCAGGAACAGCGAACTTGAGGTCATTGTGTTCGGCGAAAAGGGACACCACACGGGAGAAGATGGGACGGCACTGGATCTTGCCATGCTCGTCCTTGGTGACAAGACCGGGACGGATCTCAATCTCGTCATCCAGCTTGAGCACACCGGTCAAGATCGAACCACCAGCAACACCACCCTTGAGCTCCTCAATCTCCGCACCCGGCTTGTTAACATCGAAGGACCGAATGACCATCATGTGAGGCGAGGCGGTGAAATCACGGAGAGGAACGGGGATATGCGAGACAAGGTACTCATTGACAGCGTCGATGTTGTACTTCAACTGCGCGGAGATGGGGATAATGGGGGATCCGTCGGCCACCGTACCCCGAATGAACTTCAGAATGGACTGGTAGTGCTGCAAGGCCCCATCCTCCCTCATCAAGTCCACCTTGTTCTGTAGAATGATAATATGGCTGAGCTTCATGATTTCAATAGCCGCCAAGTGCTCCGATGTCTGGGGCTGCGGGCACGCTTCGTTTCCGGCAATCAACAAAAGGGCTGCGTCCATGACGGCGGCACCTGACAACATAGTACTCATCAGAATATCGTGACCGGGGCAGTCGACGAAACTAGACAAAGAACAGAACGGTCAGCAAGGCTCCCCTTCTTTCTTTCCAAGAGACATAACTTACGAGACATGTCTCAACAGCCTGTAGTGACCAGCACACCCCTCTCTTTCACATGGCGGGTCGACCTCCTTCTCGCTCTTGAAGCTTTTAAAGCAAGTCGGTCGAGGGCAGTCGGGGTTATCGCACTTGTAGATCTTGGCGTTCGCATAGCCCAGCTTAATGGTGATGTTGCGTTCCAACTCGTTTTTGAAACGAACAGTCTGCACCTCAGAAATAGCCTTGACGACGGTCGACTTCCCGTGAGCGACGTGACCGATAGTACCGATGTTGATTGTCGCCTGACGGGCAATAATCTCGGGGGACAAGGGTGTCAGTGTGTTCAGATCGAGGGTGTCTGGATTCGGCTGCTCGGGCAGCTCTGGCCGCTTAGGCTGGAGATGGAGGAGACCCGATTTCTTCAGGGCCGACTTGCTGGGCTTCTTCTCCTGCGGCTGGTGCGGCGGCTGATCGAGAGCCTCCTGCTCCTCGACATCCTCCTGGCCGTTCATGTTCAACATAGGCGATCCGGGCTGGGACTCGTCGTCTGAGAAATCGCCGTTGGTAGCCATGATTGCGATTTTACCGGGGAAGAAAAAATCTGCTGCTGTGTCTTGACGAGACTTTTCACGAATGTACTCGACCGATAAGAGGGACGGTAGGAAAAGGGCGATACGGGCTGGAGAGGCAACAGCGTATTGCCTTGATTCTATTTCTTGGGTTCAGTCGAGTAAGCGCAGGTGGAGGAAATTTGCTGCTTTGGCCGGAGAGGCGATACGATGCGCTTTGGCTGGCGGGTGGTGGGGTTTGTGCGGGCGGTCAGTGACAGTTTTAACTACTGCGGTGATAGTAATAGCAGTATAGTAATAGGATAGGATAGGATAGCAGTGATAGAATAGAATAAGTATAACAAGGAGGAATTGTTTATTCGAGTGACTATTACCTTTCATCCCACCTGTGGACAGGTCTGACTCACTGCCATTTGTCCTCAGGGCTAAGGGCTATTGTACGTTGCCTTAACGGACATAAAACTACAGGGGAACAGAATCAACTTTTGTCTAGTCATATACGAACAAGATTTATGGGTATATAAATAGTGGACAATCGACCAGGGCTCAATCCACCTCTTATTCAGCGTCACTGTCGTCACTCGATGAGTCCTCACTCTCGCTTTCGTCTTCGCCTTTAAGCCCTTCTTCATCCTCCGAATCTTCCAGTGTCGAGGGGTCCTCAGATGGCAGCATCACAAACGCTTTCAAACAGGTAATCCGGTTCCCGGTTTCATACGTATTCAGAAGCTTACCAACCTGGCCAGTAGCCTGCTCCCCGGTGAGGTCCTCTGCATCCACGGCCCAGATGCGGACTGCCCCAGTGCTGTTCCCTGTGACCACAAGAAAGCCGTCCTTTTTTGTTGCTTGTTCTTCCTTGAGATTGAAGATTTCAAAGTCCTTAACACGTCCGGGGAGGCCACACTCCTTGCCTCCGAGCTCAGCAATAGGCACAGCACAGGGAATGGGGGAGTCAGAATCGTCCTCGGGCTGTTGGGTCTCTTTGGTGGAGTAGAATATAACCCGGCCGTCTTCCGTAGAAACAGCAAGCAGGTCACTCTTATCCTCGGATGTCGGGTCAATCGTGATATATTTCATCTGATGGAGTTTACTCCGGGGGCTTGGCAAGATCCTGCACATCGGGGTCGAATCCTGCGCAACAGTCAGTGCCTGTCCCGTGTAATGGTTGGGACTAGGATAGACTTACAATTCCAAAGACAATGGCACCCCATTCAAACGCAACAGCAAACTCCTCACCCTTAGAGTTCCATTCAATCTTCCGACCCTCACCCGAGCTCCATTTGCCTTCCTTGACTGCTTGTAGCATTTCCTTGTTGAAGTTCAACACTCCAGCTTTTCTCCCTGTCACTAGATTCCACAACCGCATGCATCGCTCTCCTCTTCCCACACTGAGCATCAGCTTCATACTTGGATGCACCGCAAAGTCATTCACTCCCGACGGGGAACCTCCAGGAGGCGCGGTATCACCACTGGGTCTTCCCTGCATCTTGGGACGAGGGGCCTTGATCGTCGAAACCACGCTCCAGTCGCGGGTCTTAGTCACAGAAATAGTATTGTCGTCTGCGCACGCCAAAAGTTTTGAACGCGACGGGAAATGCAGCGCTGAGATACTCGCCGCATGGTGCAACAGGGAGCCCAGTTCGCGGTTCTTGGGGTTCTCAAGCACCCTGCTACCCGCCAGAGTCGGGACAGACGGGTAGTGCTCGCTCACTGCGGGAGGGGCCGCAGACACCGAGTACAAGTTGATGCGCTCATCTGTGCTACCGCTGGCCAGGATCACTCGCGGGGGTTCAGCCGAATCTGTCTTGGGGACGGGGGACAGGGCCAGAGATCGAATCGCAGAGGTGTGCGCCTCGAACAGAAACGTATCCACGAACTGTGCGAGCGATGGACCGGGATTGATATCCTTGATCTTGTCGTTCGACTTCAACGCTGAGGACGAGAGCCCTGCAGTGAAGCCATGAAGCACTCTCTCGTAGGAACCAGTGACGATCTGCAGCGTGAGGGCAGCGTTATTGTCGGACGAGGCCTCCTGGCCCGTTGTAGGTTTGGGGTTCTTGGAAAATTTGGCGGCATCCTGGGGCTCCTTGGCCACGTCTTCTCTCTTGCGTTTCGCCATTGTCAAGCCAGACCGTCTTGTCGAGAGAATCACCAACTTCTCTCTGGACCTTCTGGTCTGCAACTTTTTTCTGCCACACGGCGGCATATCAGGCGGTGAGATATCTGCCTTCCTGCTCTCAGGCCTTATGTAAACCTTACTGCCTCAGGCGGAAAAGGGTGTAGTCATCGTCGAGTCATAAAATTACATAACTAACCCGCCATAACTCTAGATACGTAACATTACCGTCCGTTCCGCCTCCCGCCCCCCCCGTTTTCTCTCTATTCACCCTCCTTTTCGGCTGCTTTCCCCTATCCGGCTGTTACATACCAATACCATAATACACCACCCAAACTTCTCAACGCAAAGGGAAAAAAGAGGTCAAAAAAAAAAGGGAAAAAAGTGCGAAAAAAAACCCTTCAAAGGCGCTGTATCCTTCGCGTCCGCCAATTTCAACATCGCTAGAACTGCCCAACATCGTCGTTTTCATCATTTCTGAGCGATTTTTTCCATCTGGATGACTTCGCTCAACCCATCCCCCTCGTTTTTAGCGCGTTAATCGGATGTTGTGTTGGCGAACTAGACTCCATGCTCCGTGACGAGCTGCTCCGGTCCAAGAACGATGAGATCGCGTAAGTACTTAATTTTCCCGGATTCTGCGGATTTTTCGGTCTCGATTACTGTACTTTTTGTCTTTTTCTTAAGCTGGCGCTGACGGCGAATTTCTCCAGACGTTGTTTGTTGTCGCGGAAGCGCAAACTGAGCGAGCTCTACTTTGCGACCGTGGGCTTTGCGGGCGGCGCGACCGACGGCGGCGGCGCTTCAGCCGATTCGCGATATCAGCAGAAAGAGCAGGCGTTTCTCGACGCCAACGACCTGTCCAAGTCAGTCTTTTTTATTATTTACATATCCTTCTTCTTGTAGTGCAGTGCTGATCCTATATAGAGGTCGTCTCTTCAACGAGACCACCCTACCGCCTCTTCCCAACTATGCGGCCCTTTTCCCCGGGCCTGACACCCAAGAAACAGCTACCGCGGCAACAGAAGTGGACGCCAAAGCCCGTATTCCTTTGTCGCAAGGAGATGCTGGGGTTCCTGCCCCCGCTGGGACAACGGTCGAACAGCTCCGACAGCACCCAGCAGGGGACAGGCCCCCAGCGACCTCGCCGGCGCAAACGAATGTAGAGCGTCGCGTGGAGGAGCCACCCGCGCCAGATACTGCTTCCGCATCTGCGCGGGGTCTGAATGGGCCGTCTGTAACAGGTGCACAGCCCGGTCTAGCAAGCTCGGATCTAAAGGTCAACGCCTCGATGCCGGACACGCCATTGAGCAGCCAGGAACATGACTCGGCAGCGCCGGTTCCCATGGCCACTGGTTCTGCTGCAGAGACGAGTAAAACGCAGCAGCCTGGTCAGAAGAAGCGTCCGTCGCTCGCCCTAGGGCTCTCCAAACAATCCGCAGACCAACAACCTCTTTCTCCTGTTTCATCGGCCGGTCAGTATTCCGGCAACACTCCCATTCCTGCGCCTACCTCTCCTGACACGAGTCCCGGCGAAGATGCGACGAACGCCGGGAATGAATCTGTCCCAAAGTCGAAGCTTGACACTTCTGCACAAGCACCCCCGAGCCTCGTTCCCTCCACACCGGACGAGCAACTTCGACTGGAGGAAGCCCAGTCAATTCAACAGAACACGCTCACTGCGAATAAGTCTATTGGCGATGGTGTTAAAAGCAACTATCCCTCATCAAATGAAGTTATTCAAGATAATGTAACCTCGACGCTTGATGTCTCGAAGGGTCCTCCGTCATTGCCTCCTGATGTGAAAAAGCCTGATGGAGTGGTTGAGCCTGCAAACGATTCTTTGGCGTCAGCCCAGTATGAGCAGCCCCAAACGCCAGTCGAAGCGCAGTCGAAGGCAATACCATCCATGCCTCCAGGTCTGAGAAAGTCTCAAACTACCCCGGGCCACCAGGGACCTCCGCCAGAACGAATGACCACAAGGGTTTCGTCGGGTGCTATTCGACACAAGTCCGTCTCGGAGATTCTAGGGGAAACGCCTAAGTCTGCGCTCTACCCTGACAAATCTACGCCGGATTCTACATCTATAACTCAACAGAAAAGCCCCCCCGAGTCTCCGGCAAGGATGCGTTTCAAGGATCGCAAGGATCGCGAAAAGGAGAGGAGCAGGCCATCTACTGTGGTCTTCCCTAAGCAGCAGCTGTTGCAGTTACAGCAACAGCAGCTACAAGAAAAAGCGGATTCAATGGACCTTGTGCGTCAGAATGTCGGTGATTTGGCCAGGTTGAATGATGAGCAGGATTACCTTTTTACCTTATTCCAGAGCAAGGCCTATGCGCCGCCACGAGGGACAAATCTCGGCACGCTTATCGCTTCTGCTCACAAGACGTTGAGCACGGGTAACCATCTGGTTGACTATCAAGAGCAAATGGACTGCCGTTCTCTGCGTCGGATCTATGCGCTGCAGAATGCCAATAGATGGCCTCTGCGTCAGTTCAAGCGCTCAGTTGAGCCTCCTCGACAGGGAACCCACTGGGACATGCTTCTGAGTCACGTGAAGTGGATGCGTACTGACTTCCGTGAAGAGCGCAAGTGGAAAATTGCTGCTGCTAAATGCTGCGCAGATTGGTGTGCCGAATATGTCAATAGCAACCCAGAACACCGTGCGTTGTTGCGGGTGCAGGCCAAGATTCCGCCGCAGAAGGCTGAGGAAAAGAAAGAGAATGTCGAACCTAGTCATAACGTGGCCTCGCCCCCTGGGTTGGGCGACGACATGGTTGGCATGTCTCATGCTACTCCGGATCTTGTCCCCTCGACCGAAGAGGATTCCGTTGATGAAGCCTTTAACGATGAGCCACGTCATGACTTGCACGATACTGTGGCTCCAGCCGCCATCTTCTCATTGGGCTCTGATGAATTTACATTCTCGCTCGACATGACTCCTGCGGCTGAAAAGATTCTTGACGAATTACCTATCTACGCTCCTGTGGGTATCACCCCTGAAACCAACCTTCCGGATTTCAAGGCGCCCCCGGATTCTATTTGGAAGACGGACATCCTGCCTGTGTCCAAGTATGCCTCTGGCAAGATTCGTTTCCGCGATGAACGCAATCAAGGGCCTACCAGAAAGCGCAGCCGATATGACTATACACAATACGAGCCGGAATCGGAACAGCCTTTGCTAGAATTGCAACCCGACCAGACCAATGTTGCTCTCTTTCGACCCGAGAACAAGGCGATACGCGATCGCGTACACCCTGGTCATTCTTTCAGACCCCCGACAGAGTATCCCATGCCGTCGGTTGGTTTCTTCGAATCAAGGCAGTCGTCGCAGTGGACGTATGCGGAGGATGACGAACTACGACGATTAGTGAAGGAGTACCCGTACAATTGGTCGCTCATTTCCAGCTGCCTCAGCCCGTCATCCCAATTTACTTCTGGCGCCGAGCGAAGGACACCATGGGAATGCTTTGAGCGATGGATTGGGCTAGAAGGACTTCCGGCCGAGATGTCCAAGACACCGTATTTCCGGGCATATCACCAGCGGTTGGAGACAGCTCAACGCACTGTGTTGGCGCAACAACAGGCAGCTCAACAGCAACAGCAACAGCAGCAACAGCAGCAGCCCAATAACCCTCAAGCGCAAGCACCAATTCGCCGGAGGACAACACAGCCTCTTCGAGTTGAGCGTAGGAGGTCTTCTAAGCACCTGGCGTTGCTCGACGCTATGCGCAAGCTGGCCAAGAAGCGGGAGACTATGCTTCAAAAGCAGCAACACGGTAAGAGCTATGTTCTTTGTTTCGTTGTCTAGAGCTGTCAGCTGATATACTGTTTGTTTTAGCCTCTCAACTAGCCTCCTTGAGAAAGGTCAATGAAGCGAACCAGCCGAAGCCTCCGATCTCGACCCCTGCTGAGTTTAGTCGGCTAAAATACGATCGGGAAATGAAGCTACAGGAGAGGCAAGAGCAGTACCGCCAACAAATGATTGCCCAACAACGAGTAAGTGTAATGTCTGCATTATCACAAGAAAATGGCATTAACGCCAAAACTAGGCAAGCTTAGCAGCCCAGCGTGCTGGCCAAGTGCCCAACCAGCAGCCAATTATGAACGTTCCACCCGGACGAGCTCCAAATGGCATGCCCCAAAACGGTGCTCCTGGAATGTCAAACGGCGCACCGAACGGGATGGCAAACGGGATTGCCGCTGGTGTTGGTGTTAACCAGGGTCGTCCTGTGCAAGGAATGCCCACCGGTGCACCTGTCAATGGCTCTATTCCTCCGAACTCGATGGCAATGAAGATGATGCCGCAGTCGGGTATGCAGCAGGCCGCAGGCAGTCGACCTGGAGTGCCGATGCAGACCACACCGGAAAACGCACGGGTCATTCGGGAAGCAAATCGACTCCAAGAGCAGCAGCGGATCTTGCAATCCCGACAGCAGCCGCACCAACAGACCTCAGGCCAGCAGCCTCAGCAGTTTCATGGCCAGCAGCAATTTGGATCCCAGGGCTCCAACTCTCCTAACCTCACCATGGCCAGTGTTAACGGCGCACCGAACAATCCCGCTATGATGGCGGCTCTCCAGGCTAGCGGTGGAATGCAAAGTCCGTCTTTCCCCAACGCCAATCCTCAGAGTGTTTCCACTCCTTCACCTCGAATGGGACAGCCGAATCCTCTCTCAGGTGGAATGGTCCCTACTATCAGCAACATCCAGAGTCAGATCCAGCGAGCCAATCCTAATATGTCTCCTGAGCAAGTCAACAAACTGGCTACCGATAGGCTGCATCAATACCAGCAGCAACGCATGTCCCAAGTTGCCATGAACGCCGCTGCAGGTAATATCGGCAGTGTACAGGCCAACTATCAAGTGTCCCCTGATGTCAACTTTCACCAGTCTCCCCAAGGTGGAACGAACGGTACCCCTGGAATGCAAGCCCCTCAAGCGCAAGGGTATTCGCCTATGATGCGAGTTCCGCAGCCCGCGCAGCAGAACCGCATGAATGCTGGCTCGCCTGCCATGAATGGGGCTGTCCCGCAACCAAGCCGGAGCGCAACTCCCCAAGCACAGCGCAGCAGCAGCTCTCAGGGAGGCCCAGTTGCGGGATCCAAGCAAAGCCCTAATGTTCCGCCAGCGCAAACTGCGACTGGCTAAAAGCGCCAGCTAAAAGTGGTGACGCCTGCTTATTATCCTCTACTTCCTTAACACACCCTTTTGATTCGACTGTAAATATTGTTACATGAACCTTTTTTTAAACACACCCCCAGTTCCCTCCTCTTCTTTATCGCCGCTCCATTTCCCTGCCTTTTATCCTCTGTCTTCCCACCCGATGAATGCAATGTTATGCCGATTATACCTACCTCACCGCTCACCTGTCATTCTTCCTCCTTTCGACACCTAAGCTTGTTTCTTACCGTTTTTGCTTTCATACTGCGTCGACCAGTAATCAGCTCTGGCCTTATCCGACCTACTGGCATGTAGGCTCGTTGTCAAAGGCGTTGGAGCTATAGTTTGTTTTCGGAGCTTCTTTTTGGTATCCACCTGTATTGATAATGCGATGAAAAGAACCGGATGAACTAGCGTACTCACGATAGTACGGAGGTTCATTGGAATGGATGGATCGAAATAAGGAGCCAGGTATTATGGTCTGTATGATTAGTTTCTGTATCGCTTGTATATCATCCTAATATCGGTCACTCTACATCACCCTTGTAGTTCTAAATATCGAGGTAGGGCTTAGCCGATACAAGCGCGCGCTTAATATTGCCACCTACTTTGAGCCGCCGCAGATCTCGCAGTCCATGTCCTCCAGCAAGAATCCATTTGTTTGCCTTGTTCTCAGGATTCCTCAATTCTCCAGTGTTCTGATGCTTCTGTTTACTTGATCGCGGTTGCTTTTTATTAAGGTCCAAGGGGGTTAAAGACCTGGCACCATGCCACAAGAAACGAAAGTGTCGCCGGCCAAAAAGCCATTCTCGTTATCACTATCCAGCTCCAACGCAGCATCCAAAAAGACCTCTTTCAACCTCGCGTCCTCCTCGAAATCACCCTCACGCGACCAAGCCGGCCACTCACTCCCGCGCCGTCCACACCAACTCCACCATGACGACGACTCGGGCGACGAGGCGGAGGACGCACCCAAGGACGAAGCGGTGACCGGCTTTGACACGCACACGGGGGCCGTCATTGGTGCGGACGGTAGCGAAATAAGCGCGGAAAAACAGCGTTTGATCATACCGGTCACGAGTCAGAATAACTGGCGCGATCGGCCTGGGGTAAATCGGCAACCGAGAGGGAAGAAGAATCTACTACCCAAAGAGGTGCAGGCGATTCGGGAGGCTGCGGAGAGGGGGGATCCTACTGCTACTGGAGTGGGAAATGCTGAGATTGAGGGGCCTAGTATGTCCTATGGGATCAGTTATGCGCAGCCGTCGCAGGAGGGTGACGACGCAGACAAGCCGATGAAAGATGCGGATGTGGAGACCGGTGCTGAGACTGAAGGGCGAAAAGTACCGCGCACGGAGGATGAAATTGCATTACAGGCGCTTATCCGGGACAGCAATGGCGAGACGCAGGGGAGGTCGGATTTGGTTATTGAAACGGGAAAGCACGATGACGAACTTGGTGACCTGGAGGGGGAAGATTCGGGTGCGCGGTACGATGAGACGGGCTCGTTCCGTGCAGATGTTCAGTTGCGGCCTGAACCTGCGACGTTGGACCAGTACAATGCGATTCCCGTGGAGGAGTTTGGTGCCGCGCTACTGCGCGGAATGGGTTGGAAGGATGGACAAGCCATTGGGAGAGGGAATTACGGTACCTCTGCGACTGCGGATCGGGCAATTCGGCCACGTATTCCAGAGCGTCGGCCTGGGTTTCTCGGTATCGGGGCTAAGGATGTCTCTGGTGGTAAAGGCGCGGAGATGGAATTGGGTGCTTGGGGCAAGTCTGCCATGCGCAAGGGTTCCAGGAAAGCTGGTGGTGATGGGAAGGAAGGAGGTGGTAATATGGAGGGCGTCTATATGCCCGTCGTAATGCGGAATAAACAAACGGGTGATTATATTACGGAAGAGGAGCTCGCGGCCACCCAAAAGGAGGCCAAGAAGAAAGGCGGCGATGACGAATGGAAAGAACGGCGGGATCGCAACTTGGAGAAGAGCGGCCGTGATCGTGAATACCGACGACGCGACTACGATGACGATGATGATAGTGACCGATACGACGGACGAAAGACCGGGTCTTCAAGGCGGGATCGAAGCCTGTCGGGCGATCGCTATTCCAGACGAAGACGCTATGAAGACGAAGGTGGGAAGGGGAGAGATGACCGCTACTACCGGGACAGAGAGCGTGACCGTGAGCGCCAACGTGGTCGCGAGAAGGGCAAAGACCGTGACAGGGACAGTGAACGAGACCGGAGTCACAGATACCGCGACGATGATCGGTATAGCTCGAGACATTCTTCCTCTCATACGTCGTCGTCTCGACACGGCCGGGATCGAGATCGAGATAGTACCAGCGGTTCTCATCGGAGAAGACGATACGATGACCGGTGATTTTGGATTTTCGTTAGACGGCATAGCGTTTAAGTTGTTGGAGTATATGAGATGCCTGCAGGGCTACTCTTTGATACCCTAATTTATGGGATTTGAGATATAGAACTGATAAAACCATCTGATGAGTATAGGATTGACAGAGTAGATATCTATAAAATAGTGCTTTTATATTCCCAACACCCAATATCAACAAGAAGAGGACAAGGAACGATGCAAATGCAACAAAGCATACTCCCAAAACATGCGCCAGGATACCCACAAATAGATATACAGACTTTTCTATGCTTCTAACATAAGCACGTCCTTCTCATACTCGGACACATCCCCATTAACAACACTGTGGGAAGATCCAGAACCAGGCGCACCCAATGCCCCCAGCCCAACACCACCATCCATCTCTCCTAGGACCCACTCTACCAGGTAGCTATCATCCGCCAGCTCTTCAACACGCCGATAATGACGTTCCGTGTACGCCGCCAGCGCCTGCAGGATGCTCTCCATTCCCGCCGCGGCAACCCGGTCACCTCCCTTCTTCGCCATACTCGACTTGGCGAGCTCGACAAATGTCGAGGCCGGATATGAACGGAACAGGGCGAAGAGGATGCGCTGCGCGACACGGGACGTGCGTGCGTTTGTGTTCCAATCCCGGAGACGCAGGAGCAGTGTACGGAGATTCACGGGATCGAGGCTCTGCAGGACCTGATCGATGGAGGGATCGCCGGTTAAGCTGTTTGCGCGGGCGGTCTTGTCCACGTCGGTCGAGTAGGGATCATCTGCTGCGTCGACGGCGGAGGTAAAGAGAGAGAGGAGGCGGCCTGGGTGGTTGAGTTGGAGGGCCAGGATGATGGCTTCACGGTAGGCGCCGGCGCGGATGTAGTTCTGGAGCTGTTGGTCCTGCTCGATGCGCGCTGAGTTGGCGCTCACGGCCGCGGTGTAGGTGGCAGAGGTGGTGTCGGTCCAGAAGGTGACTGTGGAGTCTGCGGAGCCCGAGGCGAGGGCATATGGGGAGGGGATAGATGTGTTGCTCTTGTTGTCAGGAGAGGATGAGGGCTTGACATCTGTGCGAGATCCAGAGGGTGTAGGGCTGGCGAGAGCCCAGACACGGTCGGTGTGGTTGTCAAGGGTGGTTTCCAACTCGCCTGTGTAAGGCGACCAGACCTTCACCAAACCGTCAGCCGCTGCTGATGCAACGAGGGGACGAGCCTGTGCTGCGGTGCTGTTCGGGACGCTTTGCTGGCCCTCATCATCCTCGTCATCCTGCTCCTTACTTGAAAAGTCTGGGGGCGGAAGCCAGAGAACCTTGAGCACACTGTTGGTGTGACCTTCGAACGTCAGGAGACAGCTGTAGTCGGCTAAACTCCAGATCTTCACAGTCTTATCACCCGAGCCAGTAAGGATGAGACCCCGGTTGGTGCTGCTGCGGTTTTCGGAACTCAGGATGGGCGTGTCTTTAGGCGAGAAACGAACCGACCAGACTCCTCGTTTGTGGCCGCGCAGGACACCAATAACAGTGCCGTCGTCAATGGACCAGATCTTAACGGTACGATCCTGGGAGGCCGAAGCAAACAGAGCACCGGTTGGGTTAATGTCGAGAGCGTTGATATCCTTTTCATGGGCTTTCCGAGTGAACGCTGCCTTGGATGAATGCGGCTTAGACGACGTCGGTGGAGCCAACTTAGCCGTTTCCCATCGCTTGATGGTGCGATCTTGTGAACCAGTGAGAAGGAATGCAGGCGGATGGTTCAATGGATCTTTGTAGGCAGGAGTGCCGACGGGTGGCGGAACGTGAGGGAGAGCAATGGCCCCTAGGGACTCGGCATGACCTGTGAACACAGCAAAGCAGGTATACGAGGAAGTCTTGGGGTCGAGGCGCCACAGACGGGCTGTATTATCTTTCGCACCGGTTGCCAGCCAGTGACCCGACCAGTCCACATCAATGCAGATAATGATGTCGTCGTGGCCCTCCAGATGAGTAACATCCGCTCCGAAATACTCTTCCGTATTTTCCGAAGGCCGGTCTGCAGATGGCCCTACCGACACGACCCTGATGCTCTCAGTATTGGTGGCCAATGCCACCATGGATCGGTCAGGTCCAACGTATGCAAGATCGATTATCTCGTCGTCGTTGCCTGAGATGCGTCGGACAATTTCTAAAGGCTCCAATGTCGACCCAGGTTTGAATTCGGCCAAGGATTTCAAAGAATGAAGCCGGATAGTTTGATCCGCGTGGATTGTCATGACAAACGGCATGCCCGGGGTATACTGGATCGCCACTACCGCTTCAAACTCAGGCGCAGGCTCCTGCTCCCGAGTGACTTCGCTGCCTCGATTGCAATCCCACACTCGCAGCTTGCCATTCTCTCCACCTATGACACACAGCGCGCTGTCACCCACAAAGGCCGCCGCTTCGACACTCTCCAGGACAGGGATTATTCTTCGAGTCTTCCAAGTCCGCACATCCCACGCAATCGCGGTCTTGTCACGACTGGCCGACAGCAGTGCATTTTCGGAGGGCGAGTATGACAGGCCCCGCACGACGGAAACGTGAGATTCAAGCGATGTGATAGACTTCCTCTTGTTCAGGTCCCAGATGCGCACTTTACCTTCCTCGCTTCCGGAGGCCAGTCGAAATCCCGTGGTAGCGGCAGCAACTGGCGCATCTTCCATGTCTTGATCATCTGGATCCGCGGCTTTCCTCTTCGATTTCTTTTTCTCCGACTTGGATTTATTTTCATCATTGTGAATTGGGACCTCAAAGAAACACAACGCCGACACGACTCCACCGTGGCCGTGAAAAGTGTGCGTCGCATAACCTCCCCTGATATCCCAGACCTTAATGGAACCATCTGCTGCTCCAGTGGCCAGCAATGTGCCAGTGGAGTCGACCGCAGTCGTTACAATGGGAGCTGTATGCGGCTTGAAGGATCTGACGAGTGTCGCATCAATGGCTCGAGAAGATTCGTCCAAAGGTGAAAGGGCGTAGATTCGCATTGACATAGATCGCGAGCAGAAAATGACATGGGAAGCCGAAGGAGTAACTAATCCCATTAGTTAGAGCTGCTCTCCTAACGACGAAAGTAGGAAAAGACATACTTGCTAGACTGGTAATGATTTCTCCGTCCTACATGCAGTACATTGAATCAGCACTTTGCGCTCCATTCAGAGCTCCAGAATCGGCCAAACTCACTCCCTCAAGACTGGCAAGCTGATCGCCAGTCTCAATATCCACGATCACAGCATCTTCGCCCACACAAGCTGCCAACAGACGGCCGCTGGCATCCAACGCAGTACTGCCGCCTGTGTATATGGGACGCAGAGTTCGAGACGCCTCGAATGTCGTCTTGACGATGGCTCTCGACATGATTTCGTGTATAATCGACGTTAAGGTGGCTGAGAAGCTATCGCGCCATCCCAAGAACAAAGAGACTTCTGCTGAAAATCGAATGCGACAGCTCACCGTCGCTGATTTTGTGACTGTTCTGCGCTTCAGCCAGGGAACTTCTCATCTTTTTTTCTGGGAGTTTGGACTGTTTGCCAAGTTTGCCAAGTTTGCATCTTGGCAGATAAACGCGGTGCCGCTGCAGCCGCCCACGTGACATATATGACTGCGGCTGTCTGTTCTTCGTGGCTTCCATCTTCGACTTCATATCAACAATCATGGCATGAAACAGTTCGATCTATTACTCTCTCTGACCGCCTTATTCCCGGTGCTGATGAGCGCTATATATTGTCGCTAGATCTTTGCAGATGGCTCTTTGAGCCTGCTTGCTCGCGATGGGGAGGCAAGCTTATATGAACAGGCTCGCTTTGGTAGGCTTTCTCCTTCTTTATTGATTGCTGGAACTTGAATATGCTTTTATTACTCTCAAAGATTTCTTGGAATGCTTCAAAGATGCTATGTGTTATTGTATAGTAATAAAATATTGTTCATGTTTGAGATGTTCTCAATTCATCCTCTTTCAACCGCAATAACAGCCTCCGTTCACATCCATGTATTGACCATATCTCAAGGGCCGTTCTCCGTACGAAGCTCCTGAGCGTCCTCCTGATACACCAGTTAGGTCAGAAGCTTCAGAACATACGCAAGCATCGGTTACCTATGCGGAGGGTTATGTTCAGCACTACGACGAACGAGGCCATCCGGTAAATACGGAATCTAAGGCATTCGGCAAGGAACTGCGGAAGGCCAAAAATGACATCCTGTCAACAATGGGTATTGTCGTTAGTGGCGAAGATGGGGTTGCCGGGGTGCCTAGCGAACAGCAGAAGGTCGATATGATAGCCGCAGAAAACGATTATGGACTAGTCATGGCAACATTGGATCAAGTATGTGTGTTTTTGGGATCAGGATGGACATTCTCGCTTGCAGGACGAATTCAGGTATGGCTGTTCTTAGCTATTTTGTTTGGAGCTTCTCGGACTGATTGTATCTGCTCAGGCGTTCAAAAGCTATACCCACACCCCGTTGATGAGCATTATAGCCTCTGAACGTGCATCTATGGGCTGGGTTGGGTTTTACTTGGCTGGTACACCTGCGTGGACTGTATCAACCCTCTTGTCCATCTGTCGCCACAATCCATTAGAGCGGCTGATGGCTTACCTACAAAGCTGTGTGATCAAGTATTGCCCGAACGACCTTTGCTCCAGCATTGTGCGCTCCGCGTTCTCGATCGTACATCATGCGTGAGTATTGACGCCTCGATTGGTGAGCTGTTGGCTAACCATTTCTTTGGCAGAGCGAAAGGGTCCTTACTCGTCTTAGCTATACAGACATACATGTACTCCGTCCTACAATCTTTGCGTCTTGTATACCCACTCTGCATGCCAAGCGCTAGTTTCTTTGTGCCATTTGGTGAACTCGCGCCAGTGCAATTTATGTCTCTCCCTACAGACTTCTCGTTGAGTTCTATGGCTAGCTTTGGCTTGGGCCTGGTCAATAGTCCTTCGCTCCTCGTTTACCTATATGTTTATTTACGTCCCATTATTGAGGTGCGCGTATACCGGTTGATTCGTCGGCATCTTCCAAAGCCTAACCTCGCCGATGAGCTTTCCATCCGGGTAGCCTTGGAAAATGATCTCATTGATTGGATGGCGCCGACACTCGGCCGCCGGTCAGAAGAAGAGAATCGTCGCAGCAGCTTAACACTTTGGGAAGATATCAAGTGTGAATTGGCTATGATCTGGAACTGGGCACTCTCCTGGCCTAGTTTCAAGCGAGGACAAGCGCCAAACCGTGCGGCCAACGCCTCTCCGAGAGAGGAGCGGATCGAATCATTGCGCCAATGCATTGAAGAATTACAGAATGAGTTGGGAGTAGCGCGATCTAGGACACATCAGACACAGCCACAATTGAATGCACGCCCACTGATCACGGCAGGGCAAGATTCCGCGGGACATGCTGAAGGCGCTCAGACTGGTTCGATTGTTCCAAATCGCCCCGAACAAGCCACCACAGCGGAAAATATGTTTGACGGGGACCGTATTTTACAGATTGAAGAGAATCGGGTGTCACAGTCGCCGGATGCGATGAGTACCGACTACCTTTCGGAGATGGTCCCGCTGGGAAGTACAGGCAATATACCCTCTGATGATCATCAGGCGCATGAATCGCCAACTACGGAAGCACATCGCGAGCAAGAAGGCCCTGATAATCGTCGGGTTTCTCGATCTAATACCTTGTTCTCCCGTCCCTCGTCCCCCGAAACCTCTCCTCCAACGTCACCCCGTGTACGGGCTTCATTGATTCATCAAAACTCAGACATAATCACAATGCAGCTTGAGCTTCTGGGAAATCGCAATTTAAATGGTCAAGGTCAATCCAACCTTCGGCCCAGGAATGGAAGCGAAGCGTTGAGTCTCGATGAATCGGCAACAGATCGCAGGTCGATTACAGAGTTTCTGGACTCGCTTTTGACGAATGAGGACCAAAATCTCGCAACTATAGTGAACTCTGACACAATAGATAGCGATGGCCTTTCCAATCTAACCATAGGGGTCTCTCCTGCCGCTGCTGACAACCTGCCGGCTCTCATGCCTCCGGACCGGGAGCGTATTGCGTCAGCACAGGGCTCAAATGTGGACACCGTCGTTGATGCATCAGTCCCAGGCGTCGCCAATATCCTACCGGACAATGTAGAGGAGCCAGGCGACGATGATGCGCAAGTTGGGCCACCTGATACGGACGCTGGATTTGAGAACCAGCCGCTCCCGGGACTGCGACACCCAGCAATGAATAATCCTGAACCCCAACAACAACCCGTGGGAAATAGCCAGTCTCCCGCACACCGAGTGACAATACTCTCATTGCACCCAGTTGACTCCCTTGCCTCCCATCTCGCATCCATGGTCACCACCGTGATCTTCCTCCCCCTGGAGTCTCTCTATTTACGGTCTATAGCATCCGCCTATCTTTCATCACGGGGCTCTTCTGCTCTGCTGTCCGACGTCCGCCCTCTTGGGGCATGGGGCGGAGGTGGCTCCTTGATGGATACTCTTGCGTACGTTGGTAAAATGTCTCTTTTGCTGGACATGCAAGCCGCAGTCAATGCTACGATTTGGGGCGTTCTTTCCGGTGCGGCTATCAGGGTTGGGAAGAGGTTCTGTGGATGGGGAAGTCTATAGGGCTCGAGACGTTTGACGCCAGTGTGGCTAAATTATCCCAAGACGTTGAAGGAAATAGAAGTATACACATCAATTGAAGTAATCCAAAGATGGAAGTCAGATGGAGATGATAAGAGGTCATTCCTATTTTCACTCGCGGGAACTGAAACAAAATGAACTATGCAAAAAAGCCCCGATTGTGCTTTGCTCAACTAACTAATGATACATAGCAGTGTATTTGCTCAGAATAAACCTAACTCCACAAGTATTATTACTACTCTTCCCCTTCCTATTTTGCAGCACGGGCAGGCTTCTTTCCCTTCTTATTCGTGCCAGGGACCTTTCTCCGCTCCCAAACCATCAAATACCCCTCACGAGTGAACAAGGTCTCACTCTCAGCCCGCTTGACAGCCAAGTCCTGGATCTCCAACCATTCAGGTCCCCGTCCGACGCCGCCACGATCACTTTCCTGGCGCCTATTTTCTGCTTCCATGGCTTTATCATGGAGTTGCACGTGCCATGATACCTTCTCACTACCAGCGCCCGCTCCTGTTGTTGAAACACCCGAGGCAGCATTCACACCCTTCTCCGCCGCTTCGTCTCTAGCGCCGGGAGCAGTGACGGTGGGGTCTAGGATGACGTTTGCGACGAGATCATAGAGAATAGGTTCGCCGGGAGGCCAGATGTCCGGGTTTGGCTCGACGTATGGGGACATGTCGAGGGAGCGAGGAGAGGGGAACGTGACAATTGTTGGGTTCCGTTCAGACACAAATCGATTTTTGCTGAAGCGCTTGATGTGGAAGAGCAGGTAGGGTGGAAGGGGGTGTAAAAGGCGATGACGGACACGGTGAGCGAGTTTCTCAGATGCGGTGAGGCCGTTGTACTTGTTCAACAGGGTGGTTAAGGGAATTTGAGGGATGATAGACTCCCGGTTTGAGGACTGGAAGAGAGGGGTAGGCGGGAGGTCGAGGGTAAGAATGAGGAACGGAGTGATTTGGCTGTTGATGTTACCAGACTCGGTGAAAACCAAGCGAGCATTTTGGGTATCTGAATGTGCTGTGATGGCTTGGCTTTCGATCCGGAGGTGGCCTTGAAAGGCCGCCTGGACGACACTTGTTGGGGTGGACGATGGCTTCTTGGAGCCGCCTAGAGACAAGTGCATGTTGTTCAAAAACCAGGACAAGAAGTCGACTGGATCGGACTGTTGGGTGAGTGTGAAGCGCTTCGATGATCGCAACGCGATCTCCTGGAGCAGCTCGTGCGGTGAAACATGAGACCTGAATGCTCTTGGGTTCCAGAGCTTCCGGACGAGAGTACTGAACCGAAGAGCTAGTTCGGGAGTCCCTGGTGTAGGGAACTCGTGTAATAGGAAGAAATTACGGACGGGAAAGACATGGGCTAGGAGCTGGACCACCACGTTCAAGTAATCATTGGCCTTGATGTTGTTCATACCAACAAAACCTATCAAGGGTCAGTAAAAATGCCTTCTCAATATGTTTTGAGGTTGATCCCTACCTGGTCTATAGCGGTTTCCTGCAAGATCCCAAGCGTCCCGGACCACCTTGTCCAGTTTGGATACCTCGTCCTTCGAGTAGTGCGGATCTACGACATACTTGATATCATCCAAGCTCCGGTTCGTGACCTCATATCCCTCAGGCAACACATAAACCTTCTTTGTTCCCATATTGATGAAGACGTGATGTCCCACCTCGAGCGCGTGAAAGTAGGCATGCGACTTCGGCCCTCTTCCCTGGAAGTATTTACCGCACACCAGGCACGCATAGACATTAATATTCGAGAGACTGACGGAACACAGCTTTTCGAAATCGAAATCCAGAATGTCGCGATGAATCGTATCGAGGTAGAGATCACCGTAGCCTTCCATGGGAGCGCTTTGTCGTTGCGGAGCCGCGATGGCGGGTGCATCGTCGTCGATGTCTGAGGCCTCACGGTCCTCGTTCGAAGCTTCCTCCAAGGCTTCCCCTTCCCTATCTGCCGCCGCAAGCACATTCTCTCCATTGCGATCATGCTGCTCTAGCTCCTGACCGCCGGCGCGTTGCGCAGGTACGGCTCCATTGCGCGGATCGTCTTCGGAGAGGTCGTCCTCCACGCGCGGCTTTTTGGAGGCCGGAGATCCAACCGGCGGGTTATCTTCCAGCGGTAATTCAGCTGGTCGTTTGGACATGATGATAATTGCGTCGAGGGTTGAGACGGAGGTCAAGCCAAATGTTGCCAATGGCTGCAAAGTCCGAGACGCAAAAGATACTTAGATGCAAACGAGACAAACAGACCAAACAGAAAACAAACATGACGCAGTGATGCAAACATAGGAATCGAGGCAGAGTCAACGATAACTGTTCAATTTATATCAAAATAACTATGAAACGGCGTATTTTCTCACAGTATAGCATTGGTCTCGAGTATTTAATTATTGGCAACTCAATAATTTCATTTTATTTTGGCTCTAGCACCGGCGCCTGGCGACTACATGTGCTTCAAAGATCATGGAACTACTTGTCATGCAACCGGTTTCATAGAAGAGTCATCCCATAATAAGTAGAAAAAAGGGTAAAAGCCTGAGGAAACGTGGTATGATACAACGCCGGCGGGCATGTCAATCATTGTTTAAGCACTCGTGACGATTCGGTTATTATCAAAGTCTACCTCCTTCACACCATCCTTGGACACTACCTTCACCAGAACCTATAAAAAGCCCACTGTTAGCCTCATTACAAGAACAAATAATACAGCATCAGAACTAGGTGACCTACCCCCTTGAAGTCAATCGGTAGTCGGCGTTTCAGCTCGTCGGTGCACATCTGAAGGATCTTCAAACCTTGGTCAAGGCTGATGTCGGGGTGATGGTGTTTGTCGAGGATCGATAAGCAGTAGAACCTATAGCATCAAGATTTAGTCTTATCCTTCCAAGATGATCGCAAGGAGGCTCGCTTACTGTGCGTAACCATGAGCGGCGTACGGCACCGGTGCCAGCGATGCTAGGTAGTCTACCCAGTACAAGCTAGGATGTTGCGAGATAGGATCCATTCCGCCCAGCAAGAGGTTGACCATATAAGGGCTCCGCGACCTCAGACTCCGTGCCAATTCTCCCCGAACAAAGTTGGCCACCGCATTTGGACTTAGTTCCGCGTCGTTACGCATCGTGTATAGTTGGATGTTTGCTTGGATGTATTCGGCAAATTGCACTATAACAAAAGCGACGTATTAGCCACACACGGCCCTTCACGGTTCTGGTAATTTGCCGAATTGGACTTCACGCACCTGTGTCTCCCGCCTCTCCCGAAAAAGCCATGAGGGTGTTCTTGTTCAACTGCCGTGTCTTATCATCTTCAGCTTTGATAATCGTCGGACCACGCATAGCAGCCTTGGACGCAGCAATAATGACAAAGTCCTTGCCAGTAATACCCAGTAGGACCTCCCTGTAGGTGTTGTCAGTTCGCTTGTGATCTCACCATGACTTTAAGCGGCCAAAAGTCAGGTAAAGGAAAAGCCTTACATATTTGCTCAAACTTTCAAGGCACGAGTTAAGCGACTAATATATCCCCAAACAGACAAAACGACGCGAAGAAAACTGGACGATGAAGCTAACGAGGGCAAGCTGGTCGCTGGAGCTGCTGAGGTTGGGCGTGGAGCTGTCTCGATGAGTCAGCGTCCAGACGGAGGATGGCACACCGCCTGCAGGTGCACGTGCCATAGGCAGAAAAAAAAAAGATCAAAAAAAAAGTCCAGAAAGAAACCGCAACAAGCAGAAAAGCCACGATTGCACGCGCGACTTCTTTGCAGTGACTTGATTTCCAGTGGTTCTGAGTAGCGGAATCAATTGATCTGACTACATACCATGTCGTCCTTCTTCACATTACCCGCTTCCCAACGGAAGCGAAAGAGGGACGATCGCGCAGTCGCTCCGGGGTTAAAGAAGCGAGGCGTTGACGCAAATCGCGATTCGGGCGCCAAGGGTAGCAGCAAAAGAAGAGAGAGGGACCAGTCGATCTCGGGAAGCGATGTGGATGAGGATGAGGCAAGCGGAGAATCAGCAGCGTCAGGAGAAGAGAGTGGCTCGGAATCCGACGAGGGGGAGACGGCCGCGGACCGGAGGTTGAAGCTTGCAGAAAGATACTTGGATAATGTTCGGGATGAAGTGGACGATGTTGGCTTCGACGCGGCAGAGATTGATCGGGATTTGATCGCAGAGAGGCTCAAGGAGGATGTGGTATGTTTCTTTGCCTGGTTTGATTCCTCGGAGGTTCGCTGACTTTGGATAAAAAGGATGAATTCAAAGGACGCGGATATCGTCAAATCGCTTCGGAATTGGCATTCTCGTCAGCATCCCAGTCATTCTTTCGCGCAGATACTCAGACAACTACCTCGGTTGCCGTCCATTCGCCGTTCGTTTATACTGTATCCAAGGATAAAACCCTGATCAAATGGGAACTTGCTTCGCCAAATCACACTCCGTCTCCAGAATCTTCGAAACGACCCCCACGGCCGCAGCGCAAGAAGCCAAAGAAGTTGAAATATGTACGGGGGTTGCAAAAGGTTGCGGAAACTGGTGAAGAGCATGGGCATACGAAGAACATTCTGTCTGTCGCGGTATCGCCATCAGGGAAATTTGTGGCTACCGGTGGGGAGGATAATAAGTTAATCGTATGGGACGCAGCAACCCTGACACCGTTGAAGACTTTCACACAACATCGTGATTCTATTAGCGGACTCGCATTCGCCCGACACATCTCCACCATGAGCTCTGGCGAGCAACTCTTCTCGGGGTCATTTGATCGAACAATCAAGACATGGTCCCTGAGTACTGCGGGCCACGCTTATGTGGAAACCCTTTTCGGACACCAGGACAATGTCGCCTCCGTGGCAGCCATGGCCATAGACCAGTGTCTTAGTGTTGGAGCACGCGACCGCACAGCAAGACTCTGGAAGGTTGTAGACGAGGCACAACTAGTCTTCCGTGGCGGAGCGTCTAAGAACGCGCCTTACCATGAGAATATCTTGGACTGTGTGGCTCCTCTACCGCCCCACCACTTTGTCACTGGCTCCGACTCTGGATCCCTCGCTCTCTGGTCTATCCACAAGAAAAAGCCGCTGCACATCGTTCCCCTTGCACACGGCCTTGACCCACTACCACCTCTCGACGAACTCTCATCGGAGCTTGTTGAATATACAGCTGCGTCTAATACTCGCCACCTTCGACGCATGCCTCGCTGGATCACCGCACTGACCACCGTCCCAGGCACGGACATCGTCGTCAGCGGTAGTTGGGATGGCTGGATCAGGGCGTGGAAGATCTCGGATGACAAGAAGAAGATAATTCCGTTGGGGCCGATAGGCGGTGGAACTCTCACTTCAACATCCTCGGAGCCCGACACGCCATCCTTCCAGCTTAATCAAAACCTTGCATTCGATGCTACACCCAACGGCGACAGTATGGAAATCGACGGAGGCTCTGCCGTACCAACGCAGCCAGCGGACAGCAACAAGAATCAAGAAGCCCAACCACTCGTCAAAGGCGTTATCAACGATATCGCCGTTTTCGAACGTCGGTCTGACACGGCCAGGCCTGATCAACCTATCGACTCGAAGTCCAAGGGCTCAGAGTCTGAGCCTCGGGGTCTGTGTATTGTCGCTGCTGTCGGGAAAGAACACCGGTTGGGTCGCTGGAAGTGCTTTGCCAATAATTTCCAAGAAGGTTCTACGCCTGACGGCCGGAATGGAGCTGTGGTATTCGAAGTTCCCTACACTGCTGACCAGATAAAGAAAGGATCGTCTTGAATATCATCTTCGGTAATTCACTATAAAAAGAGATATTATACATATTCATACGTTGGTTGTTCGCATTATAAAAAGGGGGCTTCTCATGTTTTCTCTGTATCGGGCGTTGGGAACCCATCTGGGGCTGTATGTCGCATGTATGTACATATACCACATTTATAGGTAGTACTCGACTGGACCGTCGAGTTGAGTCACTAAATCATCAAGACATTCGTCTTAGTACTACAATTATATTTAAATGGCCGTGTAAGGACAGTAGATTTTATTAATCATATATTAGCCCTAATTTAGTTAACTACGCTTCTTATATACCCTTCTTTAATCCCCACGGGGTTTTTTCACAGCTCCTCTAGGCATCTCAAGCAGACAGGAGGGTCATAATTTTGACATTTATATAGTGCTTGATAAAGCTTACTCTTGTCTATCTTCAACCAACCGTTGCTATATCTTGTCAATAGCAACTAACTACGGAAGACAGAGTTCGCCGCATCGCTGTCTCAACACTGCAAAGCACCCGTCATGGATAAATATTATGTACAGAGGGGAGAAGGGGCATCTGGGCTTCAATGGATTCATTGGCATGTGCTTTCTTAATTCCCCAGGCCAAATCTCATTCTATCAGGAGCCGAGATTCCTTTATTCCAGCAAGTTGGTCACCTCTGGAATGTGACCGACGCAATGTGCTTTGAATCCAGGAAGGTTTCCATTATGCTAAGTAGGACACTCCCTGCGATGCCTTACTTGTTGAATGAGATGCCCATGTGTGAAGCTATTGTCGCATGCCTATGCAAGAGAGTCCAGGTGACAGTACTACGTACGGAGTCTGGAGTAGAATTCCTCCTTCCACAGAGTGGATTAGTCATAATCCGCACATCCCAGCCCTAACTATACTCTGTAGGACGCTCAAGAACACCCGACTGCTGCATAGTTTTATATCATTCATTGAGTTTCAAAAGAATACACAACCGTTGCCCAAGATAAAGCGAATCTTGAAAAGAATCACTTGCGATATCCGGAACCCAGTTAGTACAATATGCTGCTCGGAACATTTCTCATCACCTGAGGATGACCCTTGCCTCTCCAAATCAACATGGAGATCCCGCTCCTTTCTCAACATATCCACATTCACATCCTCCAGCGAAACCTTGGAAAATCTCATCTTATGCACCATGGCATTGAAAACAGCGTGTCTGTATTCACCATACTCCGTCCTTTACATTCGGGAAAGGCAAAGAACACCCAAACCGTCCCATAGAACGTGACAGCTGCGAAAAGAGAAAAAGGTCCGTATGAGTGCACGCTCAGCGTCATGCTACGGAATCCACGTGTGCTGACAAAGTCGAGGATGTTTCTGGAAGATAAGCGCAATGGTAACCACTGTGCCACGGATGCTGGTGGGGCAAATTTCCGAAGCTGTGAGAGAGAAAGCAGGAGCCCAGCCGAAACCGTTAGCCGACTTTGAATATACATATGGCGACGATAGCTACCCCTGCAGCGGGGAAGTGGCTGGCGCTGGTGGAGATGTCTGTCGTGCCTTGGAAGGCGGCGATGTAGATGAGACAGATGCGGATTCCACGAAATTGCAAACTTCAGGCTACTTAACGGACAAGACAAACTCCGAACTCTGGGCCCAGCAACTGGAGGTTAGCGTTAGTGGCTGTGGTGAGCATGTTGTTACTGATATTCTCAAGGTGGTCACGGTAATTGTACCACGGCCCAGTCCCATCGTCATTGAGAAAGAGAGCAGGTACAATAGCAACGGCCATGATAACAATTGGCAGTAAATAATATATACCTGCGTACCAAATTAACAAGGCGTTCGAGTTATTCCATTGTCGTCTATTGTATTGGAAATGCCACGCAATATGTATGAACACCGTTTCCATTCAAGGTTGGTAGTGTATTGATTAGGTCAAAGTATGGATTAGATGAGTTTCCCGCTACTCTAGACACGACTTCAGACGTGCTAAACGAACAAAAAGAAAAAGAAAACCGGGGGGCATGGAAAACGTTATAACAGACCAGACAGAGATATGGGGAGCATATTTAAAAGTCAACACCAGGTATAAATGGCATGAAAAAAGACAAAAAATTGTGTAGAAAATGGCAAGGAATGGATGTACACATATGAACATGTGCTGCCGGGATAATTATATATAGACATGATGCCGAAAAGACAGTTCCAAGATATTAACATAGAACGGGTACGAAGCTCAATTACTCGAGCTCTGCCCGTGGTGCCACCGGCTTACCGGGGAGCTCGTGCGGGACGAAATACGACCCACCAGGTAGTTCCTGGGGTGCAGTATTCGTCGGTAGCTCATGTGGTACATCCGGGCTGCCGGGAAGCTCCTGGGCTAAACGTGGTGTAAGGTCAATAGGGCCCTTGTCGGATGCAGGGCCACTGCTACCATGAGCGTCGGCCAAGGCAGCCTGGTCCGCAGCGGCTTTGGCCGATGCCGCTTTTCTTTTCCGCCATATGAGGAAAAAGACCGCACCGGCGATCACGGCGGTACCGGCGACACTACCAACCACAGCACCGGCAATACCGCCGGAGGAAATGCCCTGGCTGCTAGCTGTGGCACTCGTGCTAGCAGAAGCAGAGGCCGTGCTGCTGGTGCAGGGGCTGGAGCGCTCGTTACCATTTTCGTCGACAATGACAAGGTTTTGTTCGGCTGTTGCGTTGGCAGCCCACATGGTGTATTCATTGGCGTCGTGGTTGACCAATATATAGGCGCCGCTGAAGAATTGTCGGCCAATACGGGCCATATCATTTGAATTCCCAGATTGCAGGGAGTTGAAGAGGAGCTCAGGGGATGACGCGTTGGCGTTTAGGGCTCCGGATGTTTTTTCGATGGTGACTTCAGGAACGATGAGCTGGTCATTTCGGATTCGAACGGAGAAGGTGTTGGAGAAGGTGATGGTCAGATCACCCTTGTACCTGCAGTCGGTCATTTAGCTTTCTTCTTCATCATTCATCTCTCGGTGGGGTTTAGGGCACACATACAGGCTCTGAGCGTCTTTCCCTTCATATAACATCCCATAATAGTCCACACCAAATGCCCGATCTTGGGTGAAGTCGCCAGTCACCTCTTGATAGCTCATGTAGTACGGATCGTATGGAATCGACATGAGCACGGGATAGTCTGGGTCGATGCATGTAGTCATGGCAGCGGAGTCAACCCCGCCGAACATACTCTTCGAGCTGCCGTTGGGAAAATTGAGGGACATATCGGTGATGGTGAGCAGCATTCCGGTACCACAATTGGTATTCGAGTAGACGAGGTTCTGGGTGAAATTCTTGCCCTTCGTCTTGGCCCGGTCATAGCCTCCCATGACGAAAGTCCCGTCCATCTGCGCATCTTCCGTGGCACCCTGCAGACCCCAGAACATGGACCAGGAGCGCGAGGCAATCTGACCAGCGTTTTTCAGCGTACTCAGAATGGACGAGTTACTCCCCACGCCCAGAGACGACTGAGGATGGTAGGCCTGCTCGCCCCAGTCCTTTTGCACGATGCCAAACGGATAATCCTGGATCGTGGTGTTGGACGCCAAGGTCATCTCGTCCGTCACCCACTGGCATGTCGGGTAGCCTGCACCGGTGGGGGGATGGGAATTGACCGCTGCGGTGCCAATGGATGAGGAAGATGTATTATCGTATAAACCGCCACGGAACGTCGCACACGCGTTGTTGCTCAATGAGCCGCAAAAGCCATTCTCGGTCCAGTAAACAAAGGAATTGTTGAGAGGTCTGCAAGAAGGCAATGTTAGTATAGGAGCCCTCTTTCCCACTTCCCACTCGTCTCCTCGCCTTCAGGACTGGACAAGCTCATACGTTTGCGGCAGGAAAGCAAATGGCTGGGCCGGAGACCCTAAGGAGATTTCCAGGCCCCGAATAACATTGTTGTTATAGTGCGGGAATGTGATGTTGCGAATGGGAATATTGATGGGCTCTGGCAAACAGTCTGCTGAGGCTCTCTGGCACGCCAGCAAACAGACCAAGAGCAAGACGAGACCGGTATCCCGCCACAAGAGAGCCATGGCGCGCCCTCCAGACTATCGTCTACCGCAGTTGGTCACCTTGGCTATGAAAGGAGGAGGATGGGAGTATATTGAAGAGCAATCAACAGAGCCTTTCGGGGGCCTCACCCATGGGTTCAGGAGTGCAGGCGGCTCCTAGCTTACGGCATCCAAAGTCTTCACGGAGGAAAGATACGAACCGGTGTACAAACCGCCCTCCACGGCCCAATCAAAAGACAGGTGAAGGCTTGTCCCACTGCAAGAACGCCTTGTCACCAAGCGTGCCATCACTAAAATTGCCTTGTTGATGAGTTGCTTATTAAGGCCCGGGTTTGCGATCCTGCCGGGATTCTGCCGACCAATGGGGGGCCACACCGGGAAGGGGCGCCACTTCATTAGGGAATATAGTAGGCTTAGCGCCCGCACTAGCCACTGCTGCCCAATTAGATGGCCCACTGCAGCAGCGGTGATTGGGTGTCTACCGCGACGATCCCTCGTACTGCCAATTTGGTTGACTGCGGCTAGCCCCATGTGGGGAACGCACTGAGTTTTGACTGGCCCGGTGGGATGGCTCACCCGTTCCCATTGGCCGTCGCCCGAGCCGCAAACCTTGTTGCTTGTCGGGGACCCGGTGCACGATGATGCCTGGATGCCTGAGCTCGCATCGTACCAGACCCTGCGCAGCACTGAGCATGCTATGATCCTTACTACACTGCGGTACTGTATACGATCGGAACGCGTTCTGCACACTATCCCTGACAGACCCTGCACGACTTTGCACATCCTGCGACTCGTAACTCACTAACGAATTCATCACTGACGCTGATGTCAGCTTCGGTTGACCGCATGCAGATCCCGTGACGAGTCACACCGGGCTACACGTGCTCTCCACCTCCAAATCCGCTCTATCGTCGCCGCTTCAAGTGTTCTTCCTGAAGCAAGCGCTTCATTTCCGGGTCTAGTCATCCCTTTTCGTCGACCTGTTCGTTCTTTTTGGGATCCCTGCGATTGATGCTGGAGGATGCCACTGTACGGAATAGGCTCGCGCCGTTGGCTCTTGTTGGTTGGCGCGAGTTGTATGCTGGTCTTCCTCTTTTATCTCTTCTCCACGTCCCATGAATCCAGCGTCGTGACCACCACCCCGGCTGCCCACCCGGAGAAGGGTGACAAAGCGTCTACAGTTGGTTCCAAGCCGGATCCAATTACGCTGACGGGGTCGCGTCCTGTCCCGCAGTTGTCGCCAGAATACACGACGGTGCCTGATACCCAGTCTGCATACTGCAGGGACCGGTTCGACGTCCCATATCTGGAGAAGCTGCGTGACTCGGCCGTTGAGTACTGCACGCGAGGCTCGTCGTCGAAAGTGACATGTTTCCACACCGCGACGACGGATGACCATCGCATTGATTCCCTCTGTTTGGGTACGAATGCTGTTTTCGATGGCGATGCGCGCAAGTATCAGTTGGGGTGTGAGTTGGGTGACTTGACAGCGCAGGTCGCCCACGTTCCGTACTCGCCTGGCCTGCATGAGCTGAAGATGTATTGGTATGAGACGGGTCCAGGCGTGGTTTTCGATTCATATATCAAGGTGGATGGCGAGTTCAAGCCAGCAGTGCCGTCACCGCGGACCCCGCAATATACCCTTCTCGTCAAACGTGAGGGTGCTACCAATGTCTGGCATTGCTTGATGGAACTCTATTCCATGACCATGACCATTGATGTGCTGCGCTTGACCCAACGACCAGATACTCAAACGCCCTATCTGACCGCAAGTGATGTAGACCACACTCAGGTCGTCCTCCTGGACGATGCGGAAGATGGGCCCTTTTTTGACCTCTGGTCTCTCTTCTCCAGGCGCCCAATCCTGCGCCTCAAGGATCTGCCGCCAGGCACGCAGTTGGAGAATGTGATCGTGCCCCTGGCAGGCGCAAGTAATCCCATGTGGCAGGGCGACTGGGTCGTCCATGCTTGCGAACACTCGCGACTTCTGCAGACGTTCTCCCGGCGTGTCCTCGACTTCCACCACCTGGAACCTCGCAAGGCCCAGAAGAACTCCCAGGTCGTGCTGACCTACATCAATCGTACCGGCTCCCGACGGCTCATCCATGGCGAGGAATACTTCAATCAAGTGGCCGCGAAGTTCCCCCACGTCAAGGTGCAGTCGATCGACATGGCGGGACTCTCATTGCAGAAACAACTGGAGATCATCCAGGGGACTGATGTCTTGGTCGGAGTGCACGGCGCGGGTCTGACCCATGGCATGTTTCTCCCGCCAAATTCGGCCATGGTGGAAATCTCGCCCTATAACTTGAACCACAAGGGATTCCGGAACATGGCGTCGCTTATGGATCACGAATACTTTAACATCCATGCCCCCAAATCGCGGCCCGTCAAACGGGATGACTGGCACCAAGATGATGTGTTCATCGAGCAAGAGAGGTTCATGGAGACGATCGATGTGGCGGTGAAGGTGATGTATAACCGGGGAGAGCGGAACTATGATATCAACTGATATTATCTCTGGAGGCGTTTTGGCGTTATGACATATTCGTGGTCAGAACATACTTCTCATGACTTATAATGTGCGCATCTACTCAGTTTGTATACATGAATGAAGATATCCAAATGACATACATACCTTCGGCCTATTAATAAGGTTGGTCAGGGCCGACTGGTCGCGGAAGGGGGGTTTGTTTGTTGCCGTGTTGGAATAATGGGGGTATGCCAGGACAGAGGGGAAAAGCTGCACAGACCTCGGGTGCCCCGTGGATGGTGAAAGAGGCCATTGTTTTCGCCGTTCCAGTCTTTTGTTGACAGCAGGTGAATGTTGGAGAGATGTGTCAGGGGGAGGAATGTTTCAAGGGGGGGGAGTTAGGGTTTAGAGGACGGTGTCGAAGTCGAACCAGCTATCAGCCCATTAACCAGTATTCTTTCTGCGCCAGGCTTGGTTGGTCTTGTGCTTTGTTTATTGTCTAAGATAGGCAGACAGTAACCATTCCAGCCGTTTCTCCGGCGGCTTAGCCAATTCCTGCAATAGAATTGACAAGATATACGCCGGTTTCGACCATACGCCCTGGAGAATCGGCTTTCGTAGGAGAAACAGCGGATACCTGGTCGTCGACTATGCTCCCTGTGTGTCTCTAATGGCTGTTTGTAGAGGGTTGTGATGCCGTAGAGGACAGTTACTTTGCCGATAGCTGGTCGGTGGTGGACTTTTTGTGTCGGTTCGGGTTGGATATCATTGTTATAGCAGGGTTCTACTGGCTGTCAGTATATATCTTCTCTTCTCTCTTCGCATTGGAGGTGCCATACGCTTACCCAGTGACGGTGACAGTAACAGCTAAAACACCGCTAAACATACAGCAAACCGTTAACATCGGAAATGTTTGTCGACGGATCATTAGGCCAGTGGACAAGACCGCCATACTGTACTAACTACTACTATTATGCTGTGAGCTGTGCCTAGAAAACATCCCGAGAGATGGACCACCACCCTATTACGGAAACACAAGTTCACCTTCTGGCCCCTACAATCAGGGCACGGGAGTTTAACCAATTGACAAGAATTGAGGCTCTGGATCTGGGCCGACAAGATCGACAGTTTAGTCGCTGGGAATAGGAGGAGGATTCGCTCGTTGACCGCGCTAGAGATTTAGTGCTTTCTAGTCGCGTTTAGTTAATCAGGGAGGAACAGTTTCTCTGGGCCGTGATATATAAAAAGAAACGAAATCGTATTTGTAGACAATAATGCCGTGGATCAGTCATTGTCAGATGCTGATCGTGTCGTTTTCGACTCTTTGCATGCCTGCTGTTTCATTCTGTTTACAGCCTTACTTGCCGTGGCGGAGTCTCAGAACAATCAGGAACAGACACGATGTCGATTGGTCTTTTTATGGCTGGAGTATCCCTGGCCTGCACTTTTTCTCTCCTTTAAATGCAATTGCAAATTGCAAATAGCGAATATGCTATTCTGTCGAAAACCTCGAGCTCTCCGAGCCATTTCCCTCGTTGTCATCATTTTTTTTGTCGCGGTTTGGTATTGGTCTCCTCACTCCCCTAGCTTGGTTCCTTGTCCAGATTGTGTCCCTCGATGGGCTTCATCAGGAAGAGGGCTGGGGTTGAATGCGCTTCAGTCATCGCCTGCACGAGGGCCCAGCGCTCCAAATCTTCCGGATTCTCCCCAGGAGCCTAAACCAGGGGATGAGCAACGGCTCCTGACCCCACAACACAGTCTCCCGAAAGCCTACCTGAAATTCCCGGAACAAGCACCATATTGCTCAAAACGCTTCGGCATCCCATATCTCGAGACTCTGCGCGATTCCGCCACGGATTACTGCACCCCGGAATCGTCCTCGAAGTCGTCGTCGGATTTGACATGTTTCCACAGCCAGACGGCCGGGGAGCGGGTGGATTCGATGTGCATTGGGCGTAATGCGCGGTTCGATGGCCGCTTTCAGGAGTTCCGGGTTGGGTGTGAGTTGGTGAATTCAGAGACCCCGTCGAAGACGAAGACGGGCGTGCGAGTGCCGGAATGGGGGTTCTTCGAGACTTATATGTATCAGACCGGGCCGGGGTATATTCTGAATCAGTGGTTGAACGCAGGGGAGAGGAAGCGCAAGGGGAACAAGGACGAGGATGGTCAAAAGAAGAAGGAGGAGGAGGAGGAGGAGGAGGAGGAGGGAATAACGATATCGAAGTCAACTTCGAATTACACGATTCTGGTCAAGCGTGAAGGAGAAGGTAACTTGTGGCATTGTCTGGTGGAGCTCTTCTCCATGTTCCTGTCCATGGACGTCTTGCAGATGAGTCCACGCCCCGCAGATGGGAAGCCGTTCTTCACGGAGGCCGACATGGCCAACACTCAGGTCGTGTTCCTAGATAACCGCGTTGATGGACCGTACATCGATCTCTGGTCCGTCTTTGCAAAGAAGCCCATCCGCCGCTTCAAAGAGCTCCGGTCCGAGGAGACCACGTTTGAAAACGTGATTGTCCCCCTGGCCGGTGGTGGAAATCCCCTCTGGGAACACTCCTGGGGCATCCACCCCTGCGACGACTCCCCCCTCATCCGGACCTTCGCCCGCCGTGTCCTGGACCATTATGGCATCGAAAACCATCAGCCCCGGCGAGAAAGTCCCCAGATCGTCCTGACGTACATCGACCGGTCCAAGACCCGGGTGCTCCTCAACCACACCGAGTTCTTCGACGCGGTGCAGGCCAAGTACCCGCATGTCACGGTGCAGTCCATCGACTTTGCAAACATCTCCTTTGCCGAACAGCTCGAAACCGTCCAGCATACGGACATCCTCGTCGGCGTGCACGGGGCTGGGATGGCGCATGAGATGTTCCTCACTCCGGGGTCGGCGTTGGTGGAGATCCTGCCTCCGGGGGTTAACTTCAAGGGGTATCGGAACATCGCAGACCTCGTGGGGCTTTCGTACTACAGCGCGCATGCGGACACTCTGGGTCATAGTGGGGAGGAGGACTGGCATGGAGAGGACGTCGTGGTGGCTCACGACCATTTCATGGAGATTATGGAGGTTGCGATTAAATCCATGTATAACAAGGGGAATCGCGATTACGATGCCGCTTGATATAAGATCTACTGTACATAATAATAGTATAACAGGCTAATCCTGCACTTTGCATAGATTCCACTGGTTCAAGACTTAGGGCTGAGGATGTATTGCCCCCCTGGACGTGCACACTGTATGTATCCCTATTTCTCCAGCCCGATGCAACTGAATAGGGTCTTCTGCTCTCGGCGACCAATTATGTGACCCTACCGGGGCCTTGAAATATGGCTCTCTTCATTCAGGATCCCTATCGGGGGCCACTTCACCTGTGCAATGCGATCATATACTTGGATCGGTCCACCTAGATTAAGCTGATCCCGATGTCTGGGACGGTGACATGCCCTAAAACAGCTGCTACAAGATACTATCATTTGACTAACTAATGGAATAATTCTGGATTATTCCCTTATTCCCCGTTATTACTGCCAGACATAGTACTGTACAAGGTCAATGTCGACCCAAATACTTCACACATCCTTAGCTCCCTCTAGATCATCCCCTATCATAAAATAACCACCCGTGCCAGACAACGCTCCTTCTACTTATAAATATTTCTTGAACATGATCTTGGAGGAACTCGTGGTAACATCAAGTAGTTGCATACCACTCAGGTGAGATTCTGCCCCTCACCAGGTGAGTGCAGGGCAGCACTGCTCACCTACTAAACAAGAAGGGCAGACATCAGGGCGCTCGTAGTTCTTTGCTCGATAGGAGCCATAGACTTGACAAGGCTGACGGTTTCTCTTGCGTATTTAGTCCCGGAAGGCCGTTGGATAGACGTTGAATGGTCCCATGGCGGCAGGCTGACGCACGCCACGTAGTCTTCCCGTTGTGCTTAGCTGTGTCAGGGATGAAGACAGGCGATATTTATATTAAATAGCTGAGAACGCCTGGCTGACCTCAGACGAACAGAAGGATAAAAGCCACACATTCCACTTTATTCCGTGTGCCAGTTGTATCGTTTCTCTCTGGCCGTGCTCAATACTGGTCACCGTTAATCGCAAATGCATTGAAACTGACCGGAGATAACTTTGCATGGATAGCCATGCATCTTCGATCTCAGCTATGGTTTCTATTCGCACCTTGGTTGGACTGGTACAAAGTCAACCTTGACATCGCCCGTGGTCAATACTCCCGACTGCCCATCCACAACCCTAAACTTGAACTCGGCACTCGGCGCATAACACTGCGGCACACCCTTGTCACACTGCTGATTCTGCTGCTACTTGTACTCGGCAATCGACGGTACCATGTCATCCACCGTCCGTTCCGTGCCTCCCCTCTGGCCTACTGCGGCCAGCACCCGATCCAACGACTCACAATGGACGCCCAACAGTCGTTCGCCGCGGTGAAGGTGCGCCAGTCGAAATCGCTCCCCGAGGCCGTCGTCGAATACAGACGTCGATACGGAATGCCACCGCCGCCGCATTTCGACAAGTGGTATGAATTTGCCCTGAGTCGGGGCACGGTGCTGGTGGACGAATATGACGGCATTTATCACTCGTTATTGCCATTTTGGGCGCTGAGTTCCCGGACAATCCGCACACGAGCGAGAGAGGACCTCGGGTTTCATAATAGTAAGTTGATGGGGGTGTGTATTCGCCAGGGAGAGGTAATCCATCTGGGAAATGATGGCGGGCAGGGGGATTTCCAGGCCCCCGCGACAGTGGAAATGATTGCACCATTCGCGCAGTGGTTGCCGGATATGGATATCGCTTTCAATGCGCATGATGAGCCCCGGGTGGTGGTGCCGCACGAGGAGTTGGACTGGATGGTGAGCACGGGACGAGAGACACAGGCCCGGCTTGGAAGGAGAGGACGCGATGTGACCGGGGAGTTTACTCGGTCACATCAGGAGTTTGAAGGAGCAATTGCGCAGAATCCCAGGACGAGATTCAACGACCTCGAGCATCAGGCGACGTGGCTCTGGAGTCGATTATCCTGTGCTTTGGATTCGCCGGCCAGGCAACTGGGCATCGACGACGACGAAGACGACGACAAAGACAGCAGTAATGCGCCGATGTATGCTGATGGGCCTCTAGGCCTGGTGTCCAACCACACAGCATTCAGCGATATCTGCCAAAGCCCGGCACTGCGCCATCATGTGGGCTTCTTCATCGAGCCAAATGCGTGCAAGATCACGACCGAGTTGACCCCTGTATTCTCCATGTCCAAGCCGTCGACGTTTCAGGATATCCTCTATCCCTCGCCGTACTACTATTCCCGCATGGCGATTTTTAGCGAGGATCTGGATGTGGACTGGAACGAGAAGATTCCGCAGCTGTACTGGCGCGGCGGCACATCGGGGGGATACAGCGATGGAGGCACCTGGCGCAGTCAACTGCGCCAACTCCTCATCACCAACCTAACCAAGGCTGTCCCGAACGAGAACCAGCAGCTGCTCTTATCCCGCGAGAATCCAACCCCCATGGCATGCGAACTGCGCGGACAGGACAGCTGGCGATTCCACATGGACCAGCCGGCAGCAGCACCTAACGACACTCTCCTGCAGCCGCAACGGGAGGAAAAGAACCAAACCTACAGCAGCAAATTCCTCAACCTCAAATTCACCCTTATCAACCAATGCGCCGATACCGACTGCGAAGAAGAAATTGCCTTCTTCGGCGAAGCACAGCCAGACCCGCAAACCGAAGCCTGGCGATACCGCTATCTCCTCGATATGGACGGAAATGCATACAGCGGGCGCTTCTACGCCTTCCTGCAGAGCCAGAGCGTGCCGCTGAAGCTGGCGTTTTTCCGCGAGTGGCATGCGGATACACTAGTGCCATGGGTGCACTATGTGCCGCTGAGTCTACAGATGAGAGGGTATGTCGAGATATTACGGTTCTTTGAAGAGGAGGAGGAGGGCAGATTGATTGCCAGGGATATAGCACTAGGAGGAAAGGAATGGGCGCAGACGGCCTTGAGGAATGAGGATATGGAAGTCTATATGTTTCGGCTGCTGCTGGAGTGAGTCTATCGTCTGCATTTTGACACTGACAACGCTGACTGATATCTACAGATACGGACGACTGATAGACGATAATCGTAATGCCTTAGGATTTTACGGCTAGCAATGTGTATATATTGTATCACTTCATGGCTCCAGGCTGACCTGGACATGCATGTCTTGATAACTGGTACTGATATCTATTCACGAGGGAATGAAGTAACGATATAATGATCCATATTCGTAATGTCTAAACGATCCTAAGACACTGTCTGTACTGCTCAAGTGGATGGTGTTTAGTAGTGAATACACCAACAAAGAGAGAAACTAGGGCTAGCGTCTACCTCTTTGATCACCTGACAACAGGCTTGATATTTAGCCTCAGCACCTCTTCCACGACACTACACCCCACAGCTTCTCATACCTTCTAATATTCCTGATATTCTACCTTTCATACCTGTTCATAATCAACCACGTACAGTCTTCGCTGTCAAAATTACGAAAACACAATGGGCGGCGTCCAACCAGACGAAAATCTTCGCTTCCTGTACGTCTGTATCAAGAATTCCCGCGGTAACGAGCAGGTGAGCCCATCCAGTCTCGTGCATATCAACAAGACGGTAAAAAAAGATATCAATGCTAACCAATAACGCACGGAAAGATCGACTGGCCTGCCGTGGCCAAAACCATGAACATCCAGGTCGCCGCTGCGCGCATGCGTTTCCGTCGCCTGGAAGAAAAGATACAGACCGCCATGAGAAAGGCCGGTACTGATACGGATGTGCCTGTGGCTGGTGCTGCTGACGGTGACGGAGCTGGTGATACGGCCAAGGGAGAAGACGTCAAGAAACCGCGTGGGAACAAGAGGAAGAAGACGACTAAGGAAACTGACGGGAGTGACTGAGTGATTTGTCTGTGTTTGTCTCTTGATTCGAGGATTTACGTTTGGATCAAGGCGAGACGGTACGTTTGGCAGACATGGAACTGGGTAGCTAGTCCTTCAATGTACCAGGACATGAACGATTATTCTAATCCTTCAATTCCTCTCTCCAAGCTCGCCTTAATCGGAGTGAATCCATTCTGACCAAAAGCCCTCAGCAGCTCCTCTGCCCTCTTCCTGGGCAGAACCTCAGTACGGTCCCGTGCTTCATTGGCTGGGGGATTCGGAATCTGCTTGTTGTCCGGGCGAAGTTCGCGGAAGATGTTCACCACGTCGGTCCAGTTCAGCTGCTCCGTAAAGGCAAAAATTCGCTCCGAGTTCACGGCTTGGTTTAACAAGCCAATTACGCACAGGCGAGCGGCATCTTCTACGTCGACGAACCATTCTAGAGTAGTGATTAGCTTCCGTTGGTAGTAGATGGTGAAACGAGACCATACGCTCAGGAAACTTGGAAAACGCAGCTGGATTTCCCTCGAGTAGACGACGGGTCCAGCCCATAGTTGAGCCGAAAATCCCTGGATGGAGAATTTTTCCAACCTGGAGTTCAAACATCAGTTACCTTGTATGTTTTGTTCTGGTGTGTTACGAAGGGACTCACGTTGAAACACGGCAACACCGTATTGAACTGAAAGTGCGGTTGATGCTCCTCCATCCATTTCCACGCCTGTCGTTCGCCTTCTGTCTTAGATGCAGCATAGACAGCAACACCCTTTTCGTTCTCGGGCGTCTGGTCATCCCAGGCCATTCTCACCGCGGTATCATTCCACGTATCTGGACGGTCAGCATTGCCCATGTCTAAGCCACGCCTAGTGGCGTTGGTCTGTGTTCTTACTTTCATCAACCGTACGCCCATTCGGCTCAGGATACAGCATATACGTCGTGCTCGAAGACGAACATAATACCACCCTTTGGATCTGTGGCTTCTTTGATGCTACTTCGAGGATGTTCACTGTCGCTCTGACCACTCATGGAATCACGGCGTGGGGATCAGTTCCGAATGTTAAATCGGATGCCTGTTACTTCATTAGCCTCAGGACTTCTCCCAGCCCAATCTCAGCGAATGAATGCAGGTATGTGTACTAAATGAATAAGTCCATCCACACCATCCAATATCCGACTAACAACGTCTGCATCCTCGAATGAGGACACAATCACTGATTCATACGCGTCCGGTCCGTAGTGCTGTGTGAAATATTCGTCCAGCCAGGGTTTCGGGGCGCGGATGGTGCCTCGTACTACAAGGCCTTGTTGCAGTAGTTGGTTCACCACGTGCGAAGCGATGTAGCCGTTGGCGCCGGTGACGAGGACACGGGATCCTGGTGGTAGGGCCGTGAGATTGGCAGTAGAGGCCATGGTGAGGATGGATAAGTGCTTGGATGTTGCTTTAGCTGCAATAGATGGAGTTGTGTTTGAGTGAGAGTCGGAAATAAGAATAGAAAAGAAAGAAAGAAAAAAGACCCCGCAGTCGACCTATGATATAACTCTGCAGCATCCGATGCCCTAACTTCGAGGAGCTAACTTCTATCTGTACTTGGACATAGTATTGCGCATCAATAAAGATATAATCCATTGTCTCGATCGTTCCTGAGAGGCATCTGCACCTAACGACGTGATTCTATAAAATATATTCCGTGATAACGCCCTTGCCGAGAGACTCCGATACCAAAAATTTGATGCAACGAGCAAAGCAAAAAGAAACAGGGGTATTCGTAAAGATTTTTCGATATAAAGAGAATGGCAGAATTACAGTTTCTCAAAGTCACAGATTGCTAGGCTGAAGCCGTAACCTGGGCGCCGTACCGATGAGACCTGAAAGAGAGGAGGAAATGTTGCCGGTCATTGTAATCGTGGTCGTGGCCTACTCCTACGATCTGGGGACATTTTATTGCCCCCAGAATCATGCAATTGGCCGTAGTCGAAGTCGAGTCTGAATAAAGATGGATCAGAAAATCCAGTCCCTGGCTTGACCCCTTCTCCTTGTCGGGGCAACTGGACCTTCATCAGAGTCATCAGAGATGTCGACTGTATTGGAAACCGAAGATCTTGTCGTGTTCGGATGCTGGCTACGCGGGGCTTCCAGTCCAATGCGTTGATGCGCCACCGATTGCATGCCACCAGGCGCCCATGGAGTAGCAGCACCGCGTCTTGTCAGTGGCCCTGTTGGTCTAGATAAATGGCGTCGTTGTCCGGCCACGGGTGGCCGTATTGGATCTTCATCGTCATCTTCGTCGTCTTCGTCCCCCGCCTCTTCTTCGTTCTCGTCGACTCCCTCGTCACCCGTGTCGATATACCCACCCTCTTGAGGGATTGGGAAATCGGATTCCATTTGCGACTCACCATAGCGGGCTGGACTGCTGTCCCCATGGCCATCTACTACTGTCGACCGATCCGATGCCGATTCATGGTCTTCCCCGTCCACATGCTCATCATCGTCGATGAAAGAGTCCATATCCTCGTCCTCGTCATCATCTTCCTCCTCATCATCATCTTCTCCATCACTGATATCAATGGTCTGAGGAGCAGCACGCCAATTTACGTAAGGTTGGAGACGTTCGGTGTAGAAGGAAGGCCAAGGTAGGGCGGCAAGATGGCTTCCCCAGCCGAAGCCGTCAACATCGTCAAATCCATCCTCGACTTCTTCATCAAAATAGTCGGTCATTTCTGAATTCTCCTCCGATTCGCTCCATTGCGCGGAACCTGCCGAGTCAACCTGCGAATCCAAGTCCTGGCGGTATCCGCATTGAACGCAACCAGTATCTTCCTCTAACTCCCACGAGCAGTTCGGACAGCGAACGACATTGTCTTCGTGGTCGACGATGGGCAGAGGAACTGGTACCCATGGTTTAAATGCTCCTCGGAATAAACCGAGGTCGGTGTTGCTCTTGTCCTCGTTCAGCCTCCGCGCTTCCTGCTGTTGTTCATCCAAATGACTAGCGGTGGTCTCTCCCTTTCCCAAGAGCTCGGCGCGACTCGTGAATAATTGTACTATTGACCGCACCTGAGAAACATCAGCTATCAGATTCAATAGAAAATCTTTACCATCATCTAAAGCAACCTACCAAATAAGCAGGCGACGGTTGTGTTTTCACTGGAGCTCGACAATCTGGACATGACTTGTTTGCTCTTTCCTCATGGAACCAAGATGCTAGACACTAATAAACGGTCAGGGTCTTTTCCTTGCGCGTAAAAGTCATCTGGGATATAAAACTGACACTATAGCAAAAAGTATGTCCGCAGGCAAGGGTGAAGGGTTCGTATAACGGTTTCATGCAGATGCCACATTGTATCAATGAACGGAGGTCATCAACGTGCTTTTGTAACGTCTGAGAGAGCTAGATACCGACCTTTAGTGACTCATACCAAGCAGGCCGTTCGAATGGATAGAGGTCCAACTTACCCCAGATGCGTCTACCTCCACACTCTGCGCTATTGCGCCACTTGTATGAGGACTCTCGGCCGCTGGACCACCGGAACTCGACGGCTTGGGCATGTTGTGGTCGCTCCTCAATGCGCGCTTCTATGGAAGCCACAGTAAAAGATATAAAAAGATAGAGAGAGAAAGAACGCAGGTACAGATGGTTGAGATCGACAGGCACGCAGCCCACCTGACAACTCGTAGAGACCGGGGGAAAAGCGGTTCGGCCGAAATCAAGAAACGAGAGTGACAAGTGAGAAAATGGATATGCTTTAGGTAGTGTCGACAGCAAATAGCAGAAGTGATGCTCACTCCTGGCGTGAATACTCGGTAGTAGACGGCGTCGAGGACGACGTGAACATGACTTTCTTTCTGCGATGCGCGAAACAAACTGTGCAAACTGTGCAAACAGACCAAACAAAGCAGGTGACCGTGCTAGTCCCAAAAGGGCAACAAACTGAGAACCCGGAAACAAGGAATTCGAACTCACTCGACTTTCTGTTCTCCTCAACTACTTTCTTTCTTCCACACTTCACAGCATCCGACTTCCTTCAACAGAAGTCGTTTAGGATTGTTGGCTGAGTGTTGGGTATTGGAGAAATGCTTGGGATTCCTGGTATGGAACATATCCTATCCCACACATTTGCTCCGTGGATTAGAACACGGTCATTCTTATTATCATCCAAATGTCGATTTGGTTCTCATTGCTCAACTGCGCACTTGCTCACTTTATTTATCTTTCAGCATGCCATGAAGATCTCTGACATCTGACGATTAAACTAACTGCTCGCGTTTTGTTTGATGTGCTGACCATGTACAGAGTACGAAGTACCAACGGTATATTTCAAGCCCCTCTGCTGAACATCAGGAACTCGCTGGGCCCATAAAAGCTCAGGACGCTTACTTGCATGCACGCTTGGACATACTATATTGTTTATTACTGGGACATTTATCGTGCAGTTATGTCGTGGCATTTATTTGACACGGCTTGTCGACTCGACTGGCTTGTGGCCGTGCGGTCAATGGTACAGCTCATACCACCCCTGCACTAGGAAGATGATGCGATAAGTGCTAAGCAAGTACCTCCTGGTACATTTTACACTGACGTTCCTTGCCCCTCTTTTCTGTTTCTCGTTTCTTTCAGTTTCTCCCTCGTCTTCTCTCGTGGCCTGTCACTGATCAAAGCCTCCAGAGTCGTGTTTCTTGGGACTTGAAAATAATTAATTCTTGCTATTTCGACGGCTATAGTTTAATAACAAAGGACGCCTTCTGGTTATGTCGTCTTTTTAATCCTTTCTTCCCTGGCAGGCAGCAGACGATGGTGGCGACCTGGATGGCACCCAGTCTTGTGGAAACTGGTATTATCCCCGGGAATATACCAACCTTTCTCGCTTTAGAGAAATGTCGTGCTCAGAGCAATTGGACAACTGACAAATCCTTCCTGCGAGAAGGAAAAGTCTTTGCTAATTGATTTCGGGATGTCTCTTTGGCATATCCAGAGCTCGCTACATATTAGGTTCTAGGTTCAGTTCAGTTCAATTCAGCAATGATACAAATTTTCTTGGATATGTTCGAAGCCACTCTCAGTCAATCGGCTTTCTACAGCAAAGATCAAACGTTTTGTTCATTATTTAAGTCGTTGAATATCTATTTCACATAAAACATTGAACGGCATTTTCCCATGCGACAAGACGCCAAAATGATACTACTGCCTTAAGCGCCACGAAGTCTCAGAAAAGAAAAACGACTTTTTGAAATTCTAAATATGCAACGTTTATCCGAGTCGCAACCCCGATAGCAGCAATCAACCGTCAGTCGTCAAATCATCACAAGAATTAAAAGGGGAAGGGAGAAGCCGATGAATATGTTCGAAAGGAAATGTAGCGCTTCGGTTCTTCAGTTATTCCTCGCCAGCGACATCACCACGTCTCCTGGATCGCTCCTTCTTGGTCTCTTCCGAAAGCAAATGGCTGTCGTCAACCACGCCCTTCTTGACCAATTCATCTTGGACAATTTCCTTGTCCATGTGTTCCAGGAACTCGATTTGTTCACGGATGAACTGCTTGACATCGCGAGTGTCGAAAGCACGTCTAGCCCGCTTCTGGTCACGCAGGTGTCGGTTGATAGCACGGAAACGGTCTTCGAGCATCTCAAACCGGTATTCGGCGAATCCGAGGTACAATTTGCTGAGGTTCGAAGTTGGACGGACGGTAGTGAGAACAGTGTCATCCTTGATCGCCGAAGAGCGGGGTCGGAACGAAGTCACCATGCTGATTCTTTCCGTGGTTCCCAGCGCGCGAAGAGCCTGGTGCTCAATGTACCGTCCCTGGAGAATAACAGCCGATCCCTAGAGCCGTCGGTAAGTATTTCATTGACTTGCAACCGGGGATAATCATGGAAGTCTCCTATGAGCTTACCATCTGAGGTCCGCGGACCTTGACCACCTTACCATCTCCCCTTCTCAGAGCAGTTTCACCGCCAACCATGTCCGTGCAGTCAGACAACATCGTCACGCAAACGAACGGATAGCTGTCAGTGTGCCAGTCGACGATAGGGCTTTCGTCCTCCCATGAAGCTCCGGACTCGAGCTTTTCTTTCACTGCGGCAAGGGCTCTAGCCTTCTCCTCTTCGCTGTTTACTGCGAGGTTCACGTGACCGATCTCATAGTCCATAGCCGGCACGAGGTCAACACCCGCGATTTTTGAAATGATAGCGAGAGTCTCGGGGTTTTTCCAGGCGTCATAAACAAACGGAGCGCATCTTCAAGAAGCGAGGAACGATTGTTAGGACAGGGCATTCACTAATCAAGGGCTCGTGGAGGAGGATCCCAGTCGGTCACTTACTCAGCCGCAAAGCCTCGCAGCTGGCTTTGTGCAAGGTCACTGGAATGCTGGAACTTGGCAGCTACTTCGTCGCTCAACACCTCCTTTCGCATTTGTTGGATAGCCTCAGCAGAGAACAAGGGGAACGGCTCAGAGACACCGACGGGGGAAACTCCACGGCTCTCCGGGTAACCAAGTTCATTCATCGTGTACACTTTGGAAGGAGGAGTAAATTTCAAGTGCTTAGATGGGTTAAAAGCAACACGTCCGCTGGGCTGCGCCTGGAGGGCTTTGTCGGTGGCAGTCTCTGTGCCATTGAGCTGGAGGTGTCCCACGGGGGAGGCAGTGGTTATGGTCTCTGCGGTTGCCATTGTTCTACGCTCACATGAGCCAGATGCACTGGGGAAAGCGACTCTATATCTCGACGGCGAGACTTACTCAACACAATCCCTTCAAAAATTTTTCCAAAAACAGTCCAAGTGGAAAGGTGGGCAGTACGATAGGATTGGGGAAACAACCTCGAGGTTTGCTTGGATAGGGCAGGGCTTGGGCAGGATGGCAAAGACAAAACCTTTCTCGATGTTGGACGACAATGGGAAGAAAATGAAGCCTAGTCCGGTTCAAAAAAGGAGGTATTTATATCTGCCGGCCCGATTCTTGGAGACACTGTCTTGCGGCCTGTGAGAACTCTTCGATCCTATGCTTAATCATCCTCGGCCTGTGCTCTTTAGTAGCTATTGACACGATTCTTCCACATTCTACGCGGACAACAATCAATCTCAAGGCCCCACGTTCCCAAAACCTCCGATTTCCGTCACGGACTGACCCAAAAGAAAGGCATCCTCGGAACCACCATTCGACTGTCAGGCGTCACATTTGCAACGACAATGCTTGGTGCAATGGTCGTGAAGGGATCCTGGTAATGGAAAACACTGCTTTGTCTGGTTCGACATCGGTAGAAGCTATGGTCATGGTCTGCCATGTGCTCGCGGCATGAAATGCTCATGATGGGAGGTCAAGGGTAATCATGGAAAATCTGTCGGCCCGCAAATACGTGTAAAGGTTTTTCGGCGAATCAGCGACGACATCGCCTCTCGGGAGTGTTCCATGGATCGCAAAGTTCTACACCATCCGACACTCTACGGGCTTGGAAGGCCGGAGTAGAGGGCCCAATATACGGAGTTGGAGAACCACACTCCCGTGTTCGGCTGTTACGCGAAGCTATTATGCGAACAGCCCAAAGTGGGATTGCACATGATCTATCTGATGGATAAACTTCACCACTACTGCTATTTAACATTTTCGGCAATGGAATATAAAGCAATTCCAGCATGCGCATTTGGCTTACTGGCATATTCCTAGGATTCGTCAGCGCAATTGGGGTGATGTTTTTTGGACGGGGATCTCTTGAGCGGAGAGTTATCCATCAGGGGAGTGATGTTCCGACTATCATTTACTATGGAGTACAGAATACTTGGTGCCAATGCCGACTTACCCAGACCAGAGACAAACTTCACCAAGGAAGTCATTACTACGCGTGATTGCGTTTACTGACAGATAAAAGGATCTATTGATCCCACAATTAGCACTACTTACTAGCTTGCAGAAGCCCTGACTCGGGCCAAGCGGCAGTCTATCCCAATCCTTGGATGATTGATGTCTTCCTGACAGCCCTTGAAAGATGTCGATAATAGATAGGGTGTTGCCCATGACTACAGATGGCAAACCAAACCTATCTTCTTCATTGCAACTGTGAGCATGCTTGTAGAGGAGGGCCACTGTGTGAAACGCATTCAAGATGTTCAAAGCCTAATAAGGGAAAGACGGTGATCAGTTATGGATGCGATAAAATTGAGGCTAATATGGGTGAGAGCGAAGCTGCAAAGATTGCGACAACATGCGCTCGATGAGGAGGGGGGTCATTGCAGAGGGACCACCCGTTATTCTCTTCCGGAGGCCCGTTGTCATCGCTGAAAACCGGAGGAGCATCGTCGTGGCAATGTTGCAAGCGTGATTGTGGAATTACTCTGGTCGTGGAAATAGAGTGCAAGGTGGTGGCAGTAGATGGACAAGTTTTTAGTATTCCGTCTCCCGTGCTCAAGCGACGGAACTATGGGGCTAAGGATAGAATTGAAACCGACGGGGTGTCTCTGTGTTCACGCGGTGGCATTTTTACACCAGAGTAGATGCTCACTAGCGCTGTCCATAAAGTGCGATCTTACACCCTATCGAGTATGCTATACAGACGATCAAAGTCGTATCCCGAGTCTCCAGTAAGAACAAAAAGTCTTCGCGTCAATTCTATGGGATCAAACAGTTGTGAAAACACCCTAAGGGAAATCAACATGGCATCAATGCGAGACTCAGTAGTTTTCTCTCCCACTTGCCCCATTCGTCAAAAATGAAGCCATCCTCAAAATCTGTTCTCCGCGCCAAGCGCGGCGCTTCCTCGGAGAAATGCCGGGCGGTGTCGAGCAGTTAATTAGAACTTCATGCGGACTTCGCATCTTGACTCTACTCGGAATATATCGACTACTCTGTGTATCGAATCAGCCGCCGAGTAATTTACAGCAGCTAGGTACATATATTTCTCGTGATGGCCACGTCTTCCAATGCTCCGGAGACTCCCGCAGATGGTTATTGGGAAAAGACGGAACGAAAATTCTCAAAGTATGTCTCTTTTCTCTCCGGATCTCTTTCTGCCCTCATATATTCTGCGTCAATCCTTGCCATACACCCCGATTATATTGCTTGGTTAATGCTACAAGACTGAATGAACTATTACTTTACTGGGGGTTCAACATCGTCTCGTGGCCGTCGGCTCGAAGAGACAACCCCCTAATCTGTCCGGCTATGGGGCACACGATATACATTTGCGCTTATGCAATAACATGCAACAAATGATTCTGACGCTAACGATGTCCTTCTTTGCACGAACAGCAAGAGTGCCAGCCAGTATTTCGATCCTTGCCAGGACTTCGCGGATCGGAGTCTTAAGTGCATGAGACGAAATGGGTTTGACCGGGAAATGTGTGGCGATTACTTTCAGTAAGTATTGCCAGATGCCCTGCAAGATTTGAGCGTCTGTATGGCTGTGTTATCACTTGTGATGCCAGTTGTCTGGATTCCGTTCCATTGCTAATGTTACTTGCCACTGACTGATTGATCTCTGCAGGGCTTATCGGGATTGCAAGAAGCATTGGGTGAGTGCTGTATCTGACGTGGGCTTGACTGTCGGGCCATGTCTTATTCCCAGGTTTTCTGTATTCTATCTACTAACACGCGACAGTTAACGCAAAAGAAATTTGGTCCATCTGGTCAGAAGTGACGAGAATAACCATACGTGTCTAGCTCGAGGACTCCTTCCGAGTCCTCTCGGTAGCAGCGTCATTGCCAGACCGCGATGAACCCGAAAATTGGAAAGTGTCTTCGTCGGTAAGGCATGAACATGCCTTGCACGCCCTGCTGTCCTCCATGGCCTTGTCTCCTCAGTGGCTATTGACTAGGATACGAAAACACGAACCAGCCCCTTGAATAACAGTTCTCTTTATCCATGGATCGGTGCTTGTTTGACGGGCAACCGGGCCATGCGTTCTGAACCCTCAGCAAACACATGCTGCTCTAGGCACCCGGTCCCTGTCAGGAATGGTTGCTACTGGTCTGCAAGGATATTTTCTTTATTCATTGAATGCAATTGAGCGAAAAGGGAAATGCAGATTTTCACTGGTATACATTCATATTACAATCCTTCCTGTTAGTTTTGTAGCGTCGGGTATATGTCAATATGTCTACTCCTTACTCTTATTGCGTCTGTTTCACGACTTACCTGTCAATTTGTATGATACACATCAGTGTTTTCTACCATCAAACAATCTCATGGTGAAGCCTTATGCCGTTAAAGTATGGTTCAGATACCCGCCTTTGTTTTCAATCAGTAATAATTACACCACCAAGGATGTGTCTTCATCAAATGGAACAGTCGAACAAAAACTAGTTCATAGCAATTCTAGTCGGTTGCCCATTATTATATTTTCGATGATTCTCATGGTCAGTATCTTGCAATTGTACTATTGAGAGCTGACATCAGCTATCACCGCCTTCAACTTCCCCCGCCGAAAAAAAAAAAAAAAAAGAAGAAGAATCGCAAAGTCAATCCAACCTCTTCCCTTTGTATTCCACGCTTTTGTACTCTATACCTCTATTTTGCACCGTGTGCTGTGCTCTGCTGCGCAGCAGACGGATTCTTTTTGGCTGCGTCTGCGTCTCAATTTAAACGGTGCGCCGTTAGTCGCATAGATAAACCTCCTCTATTCCCCCGCATACCGGAACCATGGTGTCGAACACCAACGATGCCGTTTTTCAACGGCGCAATAAGCAGATCGAAGATGCTATTGACAGCCAAAATTTTAAGCAAGCTTTGCAGCTTATCGAGAAACGTATGAAGAAGGGGGAGGACACCAGGTTCCTGAAAGTGGGTTTATTGCAGTCCATGGGCTGGTGGTTGGGAGGGAAGGAATATTGGGCTCTGGATACCCGTATTGATAATTTTCGCTCGATACGGCAATCATTTCTTTCTTTTAATACCTTGCTAATTGACTCTGTTGGATGATAGGCATGGAAAGCACATGTACTCTTTCGACATGCCGACGAGGCCCACCACCAGCGTGGTATCACAGAGACCCTCGAGTTATGCAAATCCGAACCACCCGCGACGGACCTTGAGACCCTTGACGTTCTCCACGACACTCTCGATAAAATGACGGATCAGGAAGAAATCAGGCGGTGCCTTTGGGAAAAGGCTGCTAAGGCCAAACCGCAAGAGTTGGAGATCCAGATGCGTTGGTTCACATATGCCTTTGAGAACAACGACTGGAAGTCAGCGCAAAAGGTCAGTGGGGCTTCTAAAGTCTACAAAGAGAGGGCAGAGACTAAACTTTATGCTTTTCATCTTATAGGCTGCCATGAGTCTCCAGAGCAACTTCCCTAAGACACGAAAGTACTATTTTTGGGCCATCTTCCTCAGCCAGCTTACAGCTACAGACCCAAGGAGCTCAGAAGCTGAGCGTAAGCTCTTTGGAACTTTAGCCTATCGCATGGCTTCAAAAGCTGCCGATAACGTTCCTTCCGATCCCGTATGCTTTCCCCGTTTCCCGTTCGTTGCTGTATAGGAATAGGCAATCACTACCGTGCGATGTGATAGTAACGGTCTACTATATACAGAAAGAAGTATTGAGCCCTGGTCGAGCTATCCAAACCACTGAGGAGCTATTACTTCTGACCCAAATCCTCGAATCCCAAGACCGGTTTTCCGAAATCGCAAAAATCCTCGACAGCGAGAATTTAGGAATTAGCTCGCGGATCGTTCAGAATGACTGGAGTTTTGTCACAATCAAACTGAAAAGTTTGGAGAAGGCTGGAATGTGGACTGAGGGCTTGTCCTACGCCAAAAGCCTACTTGCCATTCCCAATAACGAGGATGAACGAAAAGCTCTACAGGAGCGTGATGATTGGTCAGTTTGGAGTCTGCTTGTTACGTCTGCTCGGAATATAAATTCTCTTGAGTAAGTACCCTACCTTCTTCACATTGTCGCGGGTGGAATGAGCTGACAGGTTGTCTTTTTAAGAACCACCACCGAAACCCAAAACTTCGTTAAAGAGTTCATGAAGTCTGAGCCAAAGTCTCGCAATGCGCAGTTGGCGTACTTGGACATCGTCCACTACGCCGTCCAGACAGGGAGTTCGACAACGGATGATCTTTACTCTGCTTGTCAAGGATACTTCGATCATAATAAGAACAAGCTCCACTGCTATCGTGACCTTCAGCTATATCTGGTTGATTTGAAAATGGACCAAACGTCAAAATTCGTGGAGTACGTGCTCAAGAACCAGGAAAGTGAAGTTAATGTAAGTTCCCTATAATCATTCATGGTGTATTTCAGCTAACAAATCTGCAAAGGCGGCCTCTCCGTTCAAGGGGGTTTCAGTGATCAATGCACTTAAGCTGGAGTATTGCTTCAGATTGTCCTCTGATGAGACCAATGTCACGATGGAAATGGTTGAGGATTACATTTCTCGCTGTTTGCAGGCTTATTGTGGCATGTGTTCCCCGGAGCAGAAATCAGAGTCCTCTGCGATTGAAAGTCATCCGAGCGATGACCTCTGCGTGCTTGCCGCCATGTGCTTGATGCGCTTTAGTGAAGTCCAGGTAGATGAATTCCAAAAACAAGTACCGGACACCGCTCTCATTCGCGCAACCGGGATACTGGAGCACCTCCTTCATGATTCGCCTCACAATTATCATGCATTACTGTTGCTTGTGCGGATTTACCTCCGTCTCGGCGCGGGCTCGCTTGCTCTGAAGAGTTTCAGCAAACTTTCTGTGAAGCAGGTCCAGTATGAGACTGTTGCGCACAACCTGTTTACACGCCTTGCGACCATCCACCCACACTCAGCACCGCCGATTGAAGGCGCAGAATATAAGGATTTTGACCCGCAAATCGCTCTCATGCAAGGCCTCAACTTCTATCGCACTGCAGAAATAACAACCGTCCGAAACAGGTCGAATGGCCTGGATTATGGCAGCTACGTGAACGTGGAGAGCACCATAGACCTTCAAAGACGCCTTAAACAGAGTGTCTGCCGCAGGATGTACGCGTTGGAAGCGAGGCGAATTCAACGACTGGTTGGGGGAACACCAATGGGTCGTTACGATGAAGTTGGTCAGTATAGCAGATACACAAGGCATTAATCATGGACTACTACTTACATACGAGATGGAATGTATAGCGCAAGATGAATCCGCTCTCTTCGACCAACGCTCATTCGATGCATTCATGAACTGCGAGCCACTTGCCCACCCGACATTTGAGCAGCGGATGCGTCTTGGACCATTACCTCGGGTATGTCTGTCCAAACCATCTAATGTTGATCGTCGACGGCTAACAGGATATAGGAACAATGGGTCAAGTCGAGCAGAATGATCGACCAGCTCTTCAGTCTTCTTAAGGATATGGCTACCCAGAAGCCTGTGTCTGTGGAGGCAGCCTTGCCTAGTATTGACAACCTCCTCCAATCGAATCCGGGATTTGATATGACACTACCGGAAGTAGACGCCACAAAGAACAACCTGAATGTCTTGAAGGTGGTGTATCACTTGGCTGGATCGAAATCGGTTACTGCAGATGGGGCCGACGCTTGCCTGACGCAAATAGAAGAATGGCTGAGTTCGAAGGCCCAGCGTGTTGCTTTGAATGATAGCGAAATCTCACCGATCTTGTTGGATGCGGCTATCTTCCTCAAGTCGGAAACTCCCTATGCACCGTCTTGGAGGTTCTTTCATGAATCTTACCTTATCATCGAGTCCCTTATTGCCGTGTCGCAAATGTCAACCATCGCAACGAAAAAGGGCAGCAAGTCTGCCAAATTACCCAAGGAACGCGTTGAAAGGATTACTAGCTCAGCCCGTCAGGTTCAAGGCAGCATCCGGGCAAACGTCCGCAGACTTAAGTCCAAACCGGGCATGCTGGGCTCGTTGGTTGATCTGGTCTTCGCGGGCACTGCCGCCGGTAAGGAAGGCCAAAAATTGCGTGATTCATTAGAGAAGACTCTCGATGTTACGGCATTGGAAATTTCCTGTGGAGAGTTAATAGAGAGCTGGGAAGAGGGACTGAACGGAATGCTAGCGGTGACCCTGTGAGAGGGCAAAAAGGCAATGGCAATATACTCTACTCTACTCTGTCTCCGTGACAGACGACGGGGCAAAGAAAAAAGGTACGCGTATAAGTTATCACACTGAATTCCCGCACAAGAGCTTAATACCAATGTACGAATGGACATGCCATAAACTACTTTATCACCCCTTGCTCCATCTTCACCTTTCATTATATCAAGTGTATGACGGCCCGTGTCATTACACTCAAATGTCTTTTTGGCTGTTATGGCAACACGAGTTAGTTCATCTGGCTACGACACCAACGTCTATCTCGATGTCTGATCAACATCTACACTCGCAGAATAGCTCAATACAGATAACGGCAGCCCAAAGACTAAACGGCCTAGCGTCATATGATAATTTTTGTTTTATCAGTTGTCATAACCCAGCTATACCAATGTAAACACTACCCAAGATCGAGGGTTATACGAATGACTGTGTCTGAGGGTTACAGGTGCATCGGGAAGATTTTCTCAGTCAGGAAGTCTAGCATCGCCAATAATGAGCCAGAACAGAATCAAGCTCGTCTATTTTGCAACACGGCGATAACAGAAATCATAATGGATTTCTATTCGCTTCAACTTGAATTTCCTGGTGTGGTAATTTAGTGGTACAGATGCTGCAGGTTTCCGATTTCGGTCGTACAGAAGCGCATTTTTTTCGCCCTGCGGAGTGGCCATAATTTACCGCCGGCAGTTTATCGAACTGCAAAGTGGTACCTTTAATGTGAGTACTCCTGTTCTTTCGCTTTCGCTTAGCACTGACCAGAAGAAGAAGAAGAAGGAGAAGTGCGGAATGAAGCAAAAAGAGAATAAAATGGTCCAGCCTTTCAGCTGCATCTCTTGCAGAGCAGGCCAGGCCAACCATATCATTCGTGCCTTGACCAACTCATGGCGATATGCAAGTATAGTGCATGAAGATCCATCGCCAACAATTTGACGGTGAGCATGATGCAGGAGCTTTCGAAGGTCCCTCGACATATAGTAGTGGGCGATGTTACACGTGTTGATGCAGCAAAGCGTTCAGCCAGCTGGACCTCGCTCAGTCCGTATGGACAGGCCTGAACAGGCAGTATGACGATGACGCAGGCGGATTAATCGTCACCCACGACACAGTCCCATCATCCATGCTCCTCAATCGACCTGTTTTATTTCCTTTGTTGAAGTTTTGCTTGTACGACGCAAGATGCCATCGCGTGAGGAGAGGACAGGAGAGGAGCGAATGGCCGGGGGATTAAGCCAGACAGCCAGCAAAACAAAAGGAGTTGCAGCCATTGCACTTTGTGCTTTGATAAACAGCCTCTGGTCGTGAAGTGAACTCGTGGGCTACATTCTGCCTTTTGTCTGTCCCATTGTATACGACCACCTGTCTGTCCATGGCCACGAAATGAATGCTAGACGCTAGTCGTTTTCGTGTAGTATACCGAAGGCCTAGGGGCTGAGAATACTCTTATCCTTCGTTTTATTTGGCCTCATTACTTTCCTGCCTGCATGGCTTGATATCATGGCTCCTATCGCATATATTCCGAATGAGCTTCCACCACCATCGCCGGGGCATCAAATCCTCACTTATGACTACCGGAACTCGATGCGAAGCTGGGGCATCGTCACGCAGGCGATCTGCCTCACCATCAGCACGGTCTGTATCGGGCTGCGGATGTATTCGAAGATCTATATCGTCCGGAACCCCTGGTGGGAAGACTGTGAGTTTTATCATCTTTGCTCTGGATATGGGTTGCGTCCCGCTGAACCTGTTATTTTTTTGATGCAGGGACTTGTTGCTTGGCCTGGGTATGTTGTTTGAAATATTCGTTTCTGCTCCCGTGCGCCAGGGTTTCGAAATACTGATATGCCACATTAGATGGGCCTCGTGGCGTATGCAGTTATCTCGTTCGAGGCCGACAAGCACGGATGTGGTATTCATCAGTGGCTGGTGCATGACTCCGATTTTCGAGAATTCTCCAAGGTAAATAGACAAGCGATAGCGCAGGAAACATTGCTGATTGTCGCAGATAGCGAACATTGCCCAAATCGCATACGGTCCATTGATTTTTCTCACGAAGTTGTCCATCCTCCTGTTATATATCCGCGTGTTTGCACCGTCCTTCAAAAGAACAACATTTATCTTCATCCAGTTGCTCATCTGGTTCAACTTTTTCTTCTACCTGGCCGACACAATAGTCAAGATTTTCGAGTGCACGCCACGGCATAAAATCTGGGAGAAAGATGCCGATGGATCGTGTATCAATATTAACATTCCCATCTTAGTCACCTCTGCAATAAACGTGGTATCTGACTTTTTGATCTTGCTTCTGCCCATCGTCTGCGTGTGGCGTTTGCAGATGAAGAGGTCCAAGAAGATTGGGATTTCAGCTATCTTTGCGGCCGGATCATTGTAAGTTTCCAATCTGTAGTTATCAGTTCGCAGTCTCAACCAGTCCATTGCTAACTTGGATGTCAGTGGCTGCATCTCCAGCGTGATCAGACTGGTCGTCAGTGTCAAGAACAGCAGCACCGCCGACAAGACTCATGACTGGTTTCCTGAATTCCTGTGGACGTAAGCTCAAGTTCGCCTTCAGGGTAACTTCATATGCATAGACTAACGAGTCGTTTTGCCCGCACAGAACTGCAGAAGTTACCTCAGGTATCATCGCCAGCTGTCTCCCCACGCTACCATCTTGCTTCCGATATTTCTTCCAGAAAGCCATGACCAGGTTCTCCTGCTTCAGCAGCACCAGCGACGGCGGCTCAAGAAGAAGACGTCGGGGGTCCGTAAATCACAAACAGCCATCAATGAAGGAAGGAGGACCGCAACAAGGGCATCCACACCAGCAGCCGCAAAAGCAACAGCAACAATCACAACCACGACCGCAAAGACAACGATCACGTCTGGGGCTAGGAACCAAAGACAGCGAGGTTCTCCAGCACAGCTATTGGGAGCTGGAAGATATTGAACAGTACGGGCCGGGCGAGAGCCAAATCTTCCAGGGACGATGCTTTAGCACGGCAGAAGCGAAAGCAGATGTGTCGGTTTCGGGGGACGCGTCTCCGGATATTTCTATAGATGGGGAGAAGGTCCGTCCGTCGCAGGGAATACTTAAGACTGTTGAGGTAAACATCGAGTCTTCTCCGGGGGAACGACCAGGACAACAAGTTCAGAGTGGAGTCCAAGGTCAGGGTCAGGGTCAGGGTCAAGGCCAGCAGCTCTAATGGGCGATCCTATGTGCTATGTATTATGTACCCGGGCTTTGGGAGAGGGAATTATTGATTATTGCCTGATAGTCTGTAGTAGGATCTAAGGTAATTACTTAATAATACAGCAGACTATGTATGCTTGTATCCCGCGAGTAGAGTATGTCTTCAGCACCGAAGCCAGCCCTGACATGATCAAAATTACCCGATCGGGAACATGAGTTGCACTAACCCCTTTAGGAGGCCCCACACTATATGCCAATTATATGTAGCTACTACAGTATGCCCTAAGCCCTACCCTCGCTACGCACGACGGCCGCCGACCAACCAAAATTCAGCGTGCCCCGTCGCGAATCCCTCCCGCACCGACGACCGACGACTCTTCGACCTCTGCTCTCAATCCCCTTCAGCAACCAACCGTCGTCGCCAACCACCGCAAGTCATCAACCGTCGTGATGGCTCAGGAACGCTCCGGAATCGCGGTCGGCCTGAACAAGGGTCACGTACGTTGACTCGTTTCTTTTTTTGTGGTTGGGTGTGCTGGTCGATTTTGGGGTTGGTTTTGGGATTTTCTGCTGTGGTCAGTCCAGGTCGAGTCGAAAGGGTTTGGGATATGTCAAGAGCATAGGAACGTTGTCTGAAGGACGAGAAATAGGAGGATAATTTGAGAGAGGAATTGGCATGGAAAAAGTTTTCCCAGACCGGACTCGATCGAACATGGACTGAATCACGCGGGGAATCTTATCCAACATCCAAAGCGAAAATCCAGACACCTACCTATCCTCAGGACGGCTCAACTGACAACTTCTCTGCAACAGAAAACCACACCGCTCAACACCCCCAAGACCAAAATCAGCCGCACCAAGGGCCAGTCTTCCCGCCGCACCGCTTTCGTCCGCGAGATCACCCGCGAAGTTGTCGGTCTTGCCCCCTATGAGCGCCGTATCATTGAACTCCTGAGAAACACTCAGGACAAGCGCGCTCGTAAGCTCGCCAAGAAGAGGGTACGTTAACTGTCGCGTTGGCTTGGACTTGGAGTTACCGATGTTGTTCGCTCGCACGTTTGCTCGCACGGTTAGGCGCTTGGAAAGGGGTTTAAGGACATCGGTGGAGCTGTATGGTATACATGATTGTCAACTTGGGTATCGACCAGGGGACTCATGGACACTCGACCACGACCGGAGCTGCAAGAATAATGCGCCAGACACGAGCGAGCAAGCAAGCGAACAACAGACCCAAGTCTTTGACCATACTCCAAATTGAAGACACAAGCTAACCTTTCTTCTCTTACTCCAGCTCGGTACCTTCACCCGTGGCAAGAGGAAGGTCGAGGACATGCAGCACGTCATCGCCGAGTCTCGTCGTGTTGGCGGTCACTAAAAATTTCCGTCGTCTCTTGTTTCTGGGCATTTGTCTTTACGCTCTTCCTCCATACATTCCTCCCTTTTATATTTCTTCTGTCCTCTACAATCAAGCAAGGAATGAGATAACGAGAAATTTTTTGTGTGAAAAATAAATCAAATCCATGAATTTCTGTTGCTGCTGGGAATGGCGTGACGCGGATTGAGAAGGGGGTTCGGTTCGAATAAATAAAAATTTCTTAGTTTTATCTTACTCTCGAGGAAAGGCATGAAAAGTTTCCTAGGCGTCATATCATCAGCGCTGTTCTTATTGGCAGGTATGGTAAATTCTCTGGCCTCGGGACTTATACTTGGGCTATTGTTAGTCTTTGGGCGATGGAACTCTTCGTAGCGTATTTTTTTTTCTTGTAATATTCAAAACATCAACTAGATGCTATTTAACCTACCCAGAAACGGCACGCCTCCGAAGCCGCATAAATAGGAACCAAACCACCACATGCATCTCATAGCACATAACCATAACCATAACCATACCTTGAAAGCGTTATTATTTCTTCCCAGGTAATTTCAGCCACTTGGGCAAAGCTCCTGGTTTCCGTGCAGGTTTCTGCTGCTGCTGTTGCTGCTCCGAACCACCAGCGACGGTGGCGTTGCCCACTATATCTGCGGGTTGCTCGACTTTGAGCTGCTGAGCCTGGCTCTGAATTTCAGGGCGAAGAATATTGGTTCTACTTCCCTGTGCAGCAGATGACGAACCGCTTGCGTCCCAGGAGAAACTGACCAGTACGCGGCCGACCATACCCAGGTCTTTGATCAGTAATAAGCGGTCTGAATCAGGAACGACGTTCTGGGCCTTCTTCGAGCCTAGATTCCCAGCGGCCGGGAATAGAGCAAGGAGGAATTTCTCGCGGGCGAAAGGCTCTGTCATACAGCTTCTCACGAAGTCGTAGAGTGATTTTCCGGTGTCTTGTTGGCCGAATTTGGCGACTACTTGGCTCTGGTCCGGTAAACGGACTTTGACGTCGACTTCTTGGATGGAAGAGAGGCGTTCTTCTTCGGCTCTTGCTTTGGCGGCGATTTCGGAGTCCGTTGGGAGGCGGGTTGGTCTGGATGCTGCGTTGAGACGACGTTGATGAGCTTGTGCGTGTTCCACAGACGGGAGGTAGTCATTCTCGTTGTAGTCGACCTGTGCGGATTGAGGGATGTTGCTGGACGGGGGTGAGAAGACCGTAACGGGACGGGAAGCTGCCGTCGACTCCACTGCTGGTTCGGTGGATGGTGCTGAAAGTGCTGGTGCAGCTTGAGGCGCTGATTGCTTTTCTTCCTCTTCTTCTGGCACAGCAGGAGCAGCTTCGGCAGTTTCGACCTCTGTTGTTGATGGCTGCGGGTTTGTATCTTCAAATGACTGCGCTGTCTGAGGAGCAGACTCCTCCTGCGTTCTCGTCTCTGTTGCCATCTCATCTTCGACGGTTTTGAAATAGTCCTGGATTTTAACCATAGCCATCTCCAGAGGCACCTCTGTCCGTCGAAAGCTGAGCCTCAGCAAAACATTCCCGTTATTAAACCCCAACTGTGCCAAGGAATTCTGTAGGTCCGTAAACGTCGATAGTTCTCGTCCCATCACCTGCACCACGGGAATCTCATAGAACAATCTCTCAGCCCCGGTGCCCCCATTGTCAGTAGCGGGAACCCCTCGTGCCGTGAGATTTCGAGTCGACCCCCCTCCAGCAACGCCCGCCTCGAACTTTCGCAGTAGATGCCAGAATGTTGTCGTGCTTGGGAATTTATCCAGGAGCCGGCCGTTCGGTAGTCCGCGAGCTTCTGATTCGGGAAGTTGAAGAGCGACCGTGACGACGGCGGGGGACCGAGATAATTGCACAAGTTCAAGTTTAGCACCGGACGCGAGGCCTGTAAGACGGAAGGCAAGAGAGAGGTCGAGTTGTTTGCTATTGTGTCTATTTCATATAGTCAGTACTGCTAGTATCCTTTCTAATACGGGATGCTGGGGGCTCACTCACTTCAGTCCATGCTGGCTGGGGTCGACGCCTAGTTTGGCGCAGGCTTCCCGCAGGACATCTGTCAAATACTTGCCCGGATTTGTCTTGATCGTAGCTCTTCGAGCAGTTGAGTCGATGACCACGACGTGAGAGCTCATGGTTATGATGGCGGTGGTGGTTTGCGGGGCACGATGCAGACAGGACAACTGTCTCTATGCTTTCTGGCGGCTCCTCTTAAATATCGTATTATTTCCCAATAAGCCTGTAGCGACAATAGAAGGACGTAGAAACCCTGAGAAGCAACAAGCGTGGGAGTGGAAGCTGGGATGGTGTCGTTCAACATCGGCGACAGCGTCATATGCGGCTCTGCTCGCCCGCCTTGAAGCTCTCCCCAATCAATCATCATAATTCTCCACGACGACCACGACCACGACCACCATCTCTGGCCACTCCATCCTGTTGTCCACGACACCTTTCACCAATAACAGAAGCAAGGCTTCCTGTCAGTTCATTTATTCTCAAGAGGCTCTTCTGTTTGCTTGGACTTCTGGTTCACCATGGTATGTGTGTCCGTCCTCCAGCTAGCTTGTTTGGCCTGCCACGCCCACCGATTAGAAGCTGACGCGAATCACTTTCATCTCTACAGAGCAATCCCTTTGACATCAGTATGCCATCGTTCGGTCTCCTCTCGTTATAATGCCCCGGATTACTGATACTGTGTTCTCTGGACAGATGGCGGTGCCTGCGTGGCCATGGTGGGCAAGGACTGTGTCGCCATAGCCTGTGACCTCCGACTGGGTATGCAGTCCATCACCGTCTCGAACAACTTCCCCAAGATCTTCAATTACTCCCCTTCGACCTTCCTCGGCCTGACCGGTCTGGCCACCGATGTCAATACCGTCTCAGATCTGTTCCGGTACAAGGTCAACATGTACCGGCTCCGGGAGGAACGCAACATTGCGCCGCAGACGCTGGCCAACCTGGTCAGTTCATCGTTGTACGAGAAACGATTCGGGCCGTTCTTTGTGAGTCCAGTGATTGCTGGGATCAACGAGAAGACACAGCAGCCGTTCATCTGCGGGTTTGACAGTATTGGCTGTATCGACTTGGCCAAGGACTTTATTGTCAGTGGGACGGCCAGTGATCAACTGTTTGGTACATGTGAGGGACTCTGGGAGCCTGGCTTGGTAAGTTTTATTTTTTATATTCTTTTATTTGGGTCTCTTTCGGCCTGGTTAGATATATATACACTTACTTATGGGAGGAACAGGGCCCCGACGACCTATTCGAAACGATTTCCCAGGCTCTGATGAGTGCGATGGACAGAGATGCGCTTTCGGGTTGGGGTGCCCTGGTGTATATTATTGAGAAGGACAAGGTGACCAAGCGGCTACTCAAGACCCGACAGGATTAGAGAAGGGCAGGGGGTTATACTGTTGATTTCCAAATTTTACGAATGTTTCCCTTTTCATTCAATCTCATTGACACGATTGCAAGGCGTCTGAGGTCTCTACGGGATGCTTCATACTGTACTGTCGGAGTCGGTTGAACAGGCCCAGGCTGAGCAAAAGCGAGAACAGCTAGATGAACTCTTCGCGGGATAGAAGTGAATTCATGGCATTGCACCGGAGATCATGATCATCGATATGAGTTGTTTTTTCTTTTGACTGTACGCCGTATGTACTCCGTAATGCCGACCGCCGTAGACGTTCGCTGACCTCCAGAGTAGAATTGCATGGTGCCAGGCCGTATAACGGCCCAATCCCCCTCTCCCTTCCCCATGCAGGGGCATGGCGAGGATCGTGATCGGATCCTGCTGGCCTTCTCTCATTGCTTTTTCTGCTTTCGGTCATCTCATTTCTATTTCTTCCTCGCTTTGACATCCGACAGAAAGCTCCCCAGTTTGTTTCCGGTTTTGCATCTCGATCTCTCCCCAGACGGTCCCGGTTGTTTACTGTGCTAAATGGATTCCGTATTAGGGGATAGAATCGTGGCTGCATGATCATCCTGCATTATGCATCGTAGTGTGTGGTGTAGGGTGTACAGCCCAGCCCGTCCGTATAGAGGGCTCTGCGTAGAGTAGTACCCCGTAGTGCTCCTTGTGCTCTGTGGTGTAGAAGCCAGACAACGAGCTATCCTGTGCGAGTGCTGGACTGAACAATCCTCAGTTAACCTCTTTAATAGACCCTTAATACTTACTTCAACGTTGTCAGTTTCGACTCCAACATCTGCTTCCTATCGTCGAGTCGCTCGACCGGCAAGTTCTAGACCGTGTGATCTGCCAACTGGCTCCAGTCTGCCCGCTCCCTCCAATTTCTCTCTCTCTCTCTCATCTTCTTCTTCCCTTCCTCTCTTCATCTTCACCTTCATTCCCATCGTCATCGTCATCGTCATCCTCGTCTTCTTCGTTTTTACCATGCGTGTCTTCTTCTCTGTCTGTTCCCTTCTCACTGCTTCTGCCTCTTAGCAGAGTGGACTCTCTTCCTGTCAGATTCACCCGAAAATAGACCCCCTCTTCAGTGACAGGCAGTCTAAAAGAACATCGTCTCAGTCCATTTATCCATTCATGCTATTTCTTCAATATCAACTTATTTGATACTTTTAGAAGCAGCTTTGTTTTTTCTTTTCTATTCTTTTTTTTTTTTTGAAAGCCTTGATCGGACGCCTTTCTCGACCTCTGCGTTCTTTCCCCCCACCGGTGCGAGGCTGTGAGCATAGGGAAAAAGCATCAAACCCGGAGAAAGGAAGGATAGAGAGGAAGAAGAGCAAATACTCGAACTGCTCTCTTCCAGCATTGGACCAATCCATGTTCACGGTGCTGTTCCAGCTGGAGTCTTTAATTCAATGGTTTCGTCCTTGAACCTGCTGTATGTTGACGACCGCTGGCATCCATAGCCAGCCCGCCAAAGGACTACGCTGAATGGCCGGCTCTACTGCTACGTTATACGTCCTCTTATACTTCGATTAGTCGCTAATGACTCCGTGTGATCGTATCTTCAGATTCGAAAACAAGCCATGCTCTATGTCTTGTCCAGAGATCCTGTTCGTGAACTGTTGATCTCTTGCAACACCCCGGCCATCAGTGGGCGCCTCCGCATACCATAACACTTTCATCTCACTTTCTACCGTCCTCCAGTCGTCGCCATCGTCTACCTCTCTTCTCTCTTACACCAACCCCTGTCACTGTCACCGTCAGTGTCAGTGTCTCCTAGTTATCTCGCTCCATAGACCATGTCCGACTCGGTCGAGCCGGAATGGTCGAATAGCTTGCGGGCCGGTCGCACCATGTCGTGCCTACCGTGCAGATCAGAGTGTCTATCGGCTGAATCGTCTACCGCCGCATTTCGTATCAATGATCCTGCGTTGGATTCTCAGTCCCGTAGCTATATCGATCAGGCTCAGAGTACAGCAACGGAACGTCTGACGAGCCTGAAGCAGGAGCTGCGGACCGTGGACACGGACACCTTCTGGAATCGCCTTACGGAATCCATCACTTCTATCTGCGGCGCTCAGTGTGCCTTCGTGGCCCGGCGAGTTCTCGACAACGAACCTGTCAGTGAATTGGAAGGGAAACGACCGAGTTTATTTGGCTATGCATTCTACTACAACGATGGCTTCCAGACTGCCGGCATGCATCGAGACCGCTATTTCGCCGGAGGGAACCCATTGTCCCACATGGATCACGAGAAGGCCTGTCTGATCCCCGAAAATCTGCCATCCATTGGGTCCTTTGGTTTGGACAAGCTTCCCTTTACGGCGGAGGGCTATCTGACCGTCCCACTGTTCTCGGACCGAAAATGCCTAGCTTATCTGGGCTTGATGTGGACGGAACCCGGTTTGAGGAAACGTTGTCTACCCTGGCAATTCATCGAGATGGTTCTTTATTCTCTGGAAGATCTGGTGGCCCAGCGGGTTCGAGATATAATTCAATTTCGAAAGCCGGAGAGACAGTCACAGAGGGATTTGAAGGCCACAGCAGCCCAACAGACTGTCGGCGATTTCCATGCGGCTCTCCTTCATGGAGCAACCGATTTCTCTTCCCAGCCTCTGAAGCCGTATGCGCGAAGTCTCTCCCACGAGCTCCGGACACCTATGCAAGGTGTGGTCGGCATGCTGGATGTCATGCATGCCACGGTGCGGGAGAGTCTTGAAGGCAAGCACTCTGCTCAGACGGGCTCTGTTCTGAAGTCCTTAAAGGAAAGCATCGAAATGATCCAGGACAGTGCACGACGGGCAGTTGAAGCGGCCGACAACGTGGTCCATGCGTACGACCTCAACATGCAGGTGCCACAGACACCGCAGATCGAGCGTGAAACCGAATTCTTCGGCCCTACCAAACAATCTCCGGTCGCTTCTTTCGATAGTCGTCCAAATATCTTCATTGAAGGGAATAGTATCCCGGTGAACCCCTATAAGCGACGACGCAGTAACCCACCGGAATATCATGGGCTACAGGCGCCGAAGCAAAAAGTCCACCGGACGCCTCCACGAAAGGAAATGTCACCCCGAAGCGAGGAGGTCAAAAACGCGGTTCACGAGAGCGATAAGATTGTCCACGCCACCACACCTGCACGGCAAATCGAAGTTGCCATGGCTAACATGGTGGATCCGCGTCCGTCGTTGGCCGTTCGGCGGTCCGCACCACATCTCCTTCTAGAAGGCATCAACATCAACCGCAAGGTCCCTGCAATCAGGTGTACGAAGCTGCGTGACCTATTTCGTCTAGTTATCAACGAATCTTTGCATGTTGGTGGCAGACCGGAGTCCGCCATCAGTCACGCTACCGACTCGGGGGAGAGCATTGAGATCCGTTCCCGGTCTTCCAACGGAGAAATCGTGTCCAAGCTTATTAATTGGTCCGTTGATCCTGCATTGCCGGATACCTTGCTCGTCGACGATCGGGATCTAGCCAAGTTGATTTCGTGTGTCTTTCTGAACGCGGTCAAATTCACCAACAGCGGGACTATTACGGTTGCTGCCTCTATTGGTCGCAAACCTAATGATGTCCTGATCACAGTCAACGACACTGGACCAGGGATACCGGAAGCTTTTCTGCCCAAGCTCTTCAAACCCTTTGCTCGAGAGGACGCCTCGATTACCCGCAGTAAGGATGGGCTGGGCCTAGGACTTCTCGTGGCTAAGGGCCTGGCGAGAAAGATGGGCGGTGATCTTATTTGTGTTCGTTCGTGCACTTTTGGTCCTGACCATGGGTCCGTGTTCGAAATCAGAGTGCCTGTGAATCAAACAGGAGCCGGTCAAGGATCAGTGACTCCGACAGAAAAGATATTGACACCGCCTCAAATCATTGATCCTTCGCGACTGAGCAGCGGAAGCACGGCTAGCTCTTCTTCTTTGTTGTCCTCGTCCCCACGTATTTCCGGTCAGCCAATCCAGCAACCGTCTCCTAGTTTGACGGATGAACCAGAATTACAAACACCGACTCCTGTTCGCCCTTTGACTAGTGTAAGGCCTGCGCGGAATTTGATCAACGGGGATCCCTATGACAGCAAGTTGGGGCAAAAACATCCCCTCACGTTTCTAGTCGCTGAAGATAACCCTATCAATCGACGGGTGCTCCTGAGTATGTTGAGGAAACTCGGCTACCATGATGTGTACGAGGCCTGCAATGGCAAGGAGGCAGTGAGGATCATGCAAGAGACGTTGATCTCTCACCGTGTTGCTGCGATGCCGGGTGGCTCGTGTCCTACCCCAGACACCCCGGGAGAATCTGCCATACCGGATGAACGGAACGGCCAAAAAGAGAAGAACCTGAAGCCGGTCGACATCATCCTAATGGATCTTTGGATGCCAGAAATGGATGGATACGAGGCGACGTCCAAGATTCTGCAGTTAATAGGTGAATACCATGGCCAGCTTTCTTCGAATCCATTAGCCTATCGACGCCTCGTGGGTGCCTCTTTGGATCCTAGTCTGCCGAACAATTCGTCTACAACGCCTAACCTTCCACCTTCTCCTACCGTCCTAGCCGTGAGCGCCGATGTAACGGACGAAGCTCTTGGACGCGCATCCAAAGTCGGAATGAAAGGTTACATGACCAAGCCTTATAAACTGTCAGATCTTGAGCGGTTGGTCGTTGAGTTCTGCGGTGGCGCTTGAATTTATGAATAGATGAAATATACATCATAACGGTTTTCTTTTCCTTTTTCGTTTATTATATGCTTTTATCCCTCTATTATTTCTGTTTTCTATTTGGTGTGCCTCTGACCCTATTCCCCTTATCTTTGTTGTTTAATCTGGGATTGGAATCTGGCGTCGCCTTTTGATTTCCTTT
>PQMF01000081.1:0-96523 GCA_003004485.1 Aspergillaceae sp. MA 6039 | reverse complement strand
AAAAAAGAATTATGTCCAATGAGAAAAAAGATATCAAAATGGTAGGAGCTCCGAGAGTAAAAATGATAATGTGAGACTAGGCCAGAGTGGTACTCCATGGCGCGAATTATGAGAATGGGATCTTTGCACACTGGACTAAGTTCCTAAGGTCTCATGTGGCAATCAAGATGAAGAAATCGACTTCTTATTCAGAACTTCCTGTACTAGTTATGGCTGGTTGATATTTTGAAACAATCTGCCCATTCTGTCCAGGAACGGACACAACCGTGAGCCAACGCTATTGGGAAGCCACTTTTCACTCTCCCAACCCTGGCATACTGCCACTCTAGCTAGGGCGATATTCTGACAATGCCTTGAAGAACCTGGCAGCTGAAATAGCCAGTTAAATGATGGGACAGCCTTTGAAAAGCCCTGCCTCGCCATTCCCGTTCCTCGACTTGCCCATCGAACCCCAACTTTGGTTGAGACAGAATGAAATCCAAGACATGATTATGGTTTCCGCCACCATTGTGTTTCATGTAATGGTATATTGGGAACTGAGGCAAACTGTTTCAGGCACCACGCTTGTCAGTTGCTCTTCTGCACTGATTATTATGACATGGACCATGGTTGTTACTGCCATCGATTCCATGCGGCCTCTTCAACCACCTACCACATCGACATCATTGTTCCTAGTCTGTCAGGCCATGAAAGAAGTCGCCCACATAGTGTCCTTCTCGGAAAACTGATTCACCGTCCGGGCATCAAGAGAATAGAAAACCCCCCAATGTACACAGGACCGTCTTGAAGTAGTCATTTCCTTGACAGATATCGCCTCCTTGGTATCTGTCCTGTCTATAGTTCCTGGAGCTCAACTTGTCAAAACTCACTCCGTGGATATATCTACAGGATGTTCCGAATCGACCTATTACCACTGAAGCGTGCAGGAGTCTAATTAGAGAAAAAGGCATGGGAGTATTGCACTTGTTCCCACATCATAGCTACATTTGCATGGTTTGACCAAGAGCAGATCAGTTCCTGTTCAACAGAAAGTGAGCAAACAAAGTGTTGAACACCTAGGAGAAGTAGACACCAATATAGGTATGGCTTATCAGACAGGTTCAGCATTGTGCCAGTAATGCAACAGCAAGTGTTTTGCACTGGTACTAAAGACTGATTACAGTCCCATTTCGAGCATTCATGCCCCCAGTTTTTAATGCTGAATGCGATCCATCCAACTTTATACAATTAACAACTTTCCTCTGTTTTGATAAATCACCATGAATTGGAGTAAAATATTTCTGTTCGTGATAGACCCGCATTATTTTCACACTCTGTTATAGGGTTTAACACCAGACACTGGACAGTTGAACACTTGCATAATCATGACTTCTAGTATCCCCGTCGAACTGATTGAAACTGTTGCTTTTGAAAACAAAACAAAATGTATCATGAAAATAATCGTTACCATCATTATAGAAGTCCTTACGTAGGACCCCTATAGGGCGGCTGGCCTTGACTCGGCGCAAACGTAGCCTGAGGATCCCACTCCCGACCCTCCCAAATGGTTGCGGGTGGTGCCGGTTGTCTGGGCATGGAGAAGCTCGCAGATGATGTGGATGGCTGTCCACTAATATTTTTGGCATCACTTGCATCCCATTTATGGTCATCAAAACCAAAACCGTAGCTTGCATTTGCCTCAAGACCCTTAGGACCCGATGCTCGATCTGGGGTTGATGGTCTGGTTATTGGCTGGGGCGATTTGCAGGTTCGATAAGTTGCGTTACCACTGTATAGCATTTCGTAGGTGTGCGCGTCCGCAGAGACGAATTCCTTCTTCGGACGAAGGCAACAGCAGAACAAATTCTTTAAAAGCTCGGTCCAGCCAGCAAAGTGCGAGCCGCGGACAAACAGAAGAAAGTTCCAAAGGCCCACGAGAGCTAATAGCACCAAGACCGCGAGAAGGGTTGCCCCGTTGGGTCCGAGACCCTGCGCGAGATCGCGGCATTTCTCCTTGTCGCCTCTGCTTAAGGACAGACAGAACAGCCAGGGGAGTGCCTTTGCAAAATTCTCCTGCGTGTTCCTGGTGGCTCTGTCCAGTTTCATGAAGACGATGGCGAAGAAGAGGGCGTTGGCGATGAGGATGAAGACTAAGGTTACGCCTCTCCATTGGAGTTGGAAGACTTTACGAATTCGTCGATATGCTTGGCGGGCGCTGATGTGGCCGGTGCTAGCATAGTATGTTGGTAGTCCTTTACCGTTTGTGCTCGGATCCTGGTTAAAGAGCGTTCGGATATAGATATGGATGCAGTAGGCCATGGTCGCTACCTGGAAGACGATCGCCGCACCTGAGATGACCAGGATGGGAATCCAGAAATCATGTACGCTGTTATTGATGTTGATGTGGCATACTTGCCCAAATCGAAAGGATACTCCTGTGAAGACCATCATGACCGTGAAGCCTGCAACGGGTATCCCCCAGCCGCAGATTAGGGCTCCCCACATGAACTTGTTGCCGAGAATCATCTCCCAGCACACCTGAAGGTGAAAGGCAACTGCGCGGATGAGACCTACATCCTGGTTAGTACTGCAACGAAATAGGGCAAGAAAGGATACTGAAACATACTCCATATAACCACCAACCAACTTCCGAAAAGAAGAAAAGTCCCCGTAAAAGCACAAGACAGGTCCTCGTGCATTCCTTTGGGAGTAATTTCATTATAGCACACATCCGGATCCACAGCAAGCGGTATAATAAACGCAATCTATTATGCCGAATCTTGTTCAGCAATTGCCAGTTGGCCAATTATCACACATCATCAGAGCCCTACCTGCATGAAACTAATCCCGATGGTGAAGCATATAGTCATATATTGCCGGTGAGAGTATTCAGCTGGAAGGACGAGGTAGGATAATAGTAAGAAAACAGAGAGTGGTAAAATGCCGACGCTAACCCAACTCGCGACTTGGGAGCCCTGGGTTATGCCTAAGATTGATGGCGAAGGTCAGCCAAATTGCCGAATGAACGAGCCATGTATGTCCACAAGAGAGATCCTTACTATCTCCATACTTCCATGTTGCAACCGGACATGGGACGCAACATGAGGCCAGGCCTTCTGGGTTTGCAACCACGTCACAGTATCGTCCTTGGACAACTATGCATCGCCATTGTTAGTCGGGGAGCTCTACCCATGCCAAAAAACCAGGACCCAAGGTATCAATGCACGCACAGCCACCCGTAGACGGAAAGAGGTCTTCCTGTAAAAACGGAAACTGACAGATCCCGGTCTTCGTCATCATGTCAATGCTGCGAACGCAGTAGAGCGGGCTCCTCTATAGCCAATGAATCATGCGAATGCGAATGGAACGAGGCTGGCATGCCCTGTAGAATGGAGAAGGGCTCAACAGTGCCTCTGGTACAGAACACAAAGCAACCACGTGGGACAGCAAGAAATGTCCCTTCGTGTTTCAGTGGATTCATGAAACGAGCGAATAGAGGATTTGTCGGCTATACAAGAGAGAAAGAGGGAAAAGAAGAGGAGAGGAAGAGGAACGAAAAAGGAGAAAAGAGGAGTTCATGTAGATTATTATAGCGAACGCGCCAGATGTGTCGTACTGGGAGAGTTACTGCTGCTACCACCACTGTACCACGCCCCGAATGAACCCCCCGCACTGGCCGCCTGATTGGATGGCTGCAGTCAAGTGGGATATCCTGTGATAGAGAAAATTTGAAAAGCAGGAACGAGGGGGATTGACTGGCCGCAGAAACTGGCGTCATTAGGTGCAGCAGAGGAGCTTTAGTGCACGCTATAACACCAGTGATTATTCTCCATCCTTTGGGGGATGCTTTTAGGGCACCGTTGAGAGAAACCTGAGACACGCTAGTACGGTATTGTATTACCATGTGGGAACGGGCCGGAATTAAAATGGGACCAAATGGGCCTCGGTGATTATCTGAGTTGGGCTCTCGTTCCCAAGATGACCACCTGTATGACGAAGTCCAGCCTCAAGATATGAGTCTGTTACAGCCTGACTCGCCTTAAAGAGTTTTGACTTCTCTCCACTGTGGTGATCCATGGTACGGAGTGTATAATTGAAAAACAGTGGTATTCGTCCAGATCCATGCTCAAGGCAGACGTTATCAAGCACCACGTGAGATAATATAAAATCGAGCATAGTACCGGCAGGACCCATTTTTGGAGTTGTCCAATGAGAGCCCCGTTAGGCTAGTCGGGTAAGGCTCAGTTTCCACTCGTACTTTATTGCAGCTTCAATTATTGGAGGAACAGGAACTATTCGAGTTCTAGGCCTTTATTTTGAATATTCAAATTTTTCATTTTCTTTTTGGAGAGCAATAAGTCCTAGTGCCAAAGGAAAATCCGGTACTTTAGGGGTTCAAGGTAAAAAAGAAACAAGCAAACCAGAAGAAGAAAAAAAAAAAAAAAAAGGACAGAGAGAAGACTGACACAGCAGTAACCAAAAAAGAAGAGTGATACCACGGAGGATTTCCGTGATGAGCGCGCTTACGCAGAACGACCGGCTGAGAATTTCTTGATGTCGAGTCTAGATCGGAGTGGGTAGGATGGAACATGATTCAGTAAGAACAACCGCAGATTAGCCGGATTTATTCTTGTCCTTGTAGTTTACTTCTGTGCTTTGCATGGAGTACCGGCATAGATGAACTACATTGGGGCCAACCAACAGTCTTGAATGAAGAGGCTACGATTACTTGGTATTAAACTGAAGCATAGACCAGTGCAGACAGAATGCCATTTTTGATCCTTTGTTTTTATGGCACTGCCAAACGCCGCACGGAATCGAATGGCGCTCCCATAAACAGGTAAACGGTTCTGGCATGTTTCAGACGGCGACAGCTTATTGATATTGGACTACTCCGTACAGGACTCCCTTAAGAGTCAGAATGTCGGGGACATTCTGGATGGCGTACTCTCAGGCCTTGCTGAGACTGAGAACAGTTGATTCCGATTAGCCACCATGGTCGAGACTTGTCGAAAAAGGAAAAGATAAATAATATGAAACGCACAGTAGCAGTGTACTTCACCAGCAAAAGAGAGAGAAGGTACAATATGCATTAATTTATTGAAGCTCGGAAGTGCCGACATGATAGCTGACTCGTCAGCCGGGTCTCGTGACCTTCAACTCGCAGTCAGAATAATACTCCATACAGAGGCGAGTATGTATGGAGTGCGGCGCATTCATCCCAGACACGCCGATCTTGATGACCCACCAACGGTTATTGCGATGGAACCCTGGTCGGTGCGACAGAGTGCAGCGGGTGCCACAGAGTGGCCGGTTACCGACATATCACAGTGGCCTCCTCAGGGGACCCTCAGCCATTGAGAATAGACGCGGCGATGCGAAAAAGCACTTCGTTAGTAATCCACGCCATCGTTTTATGGACGTAGATCAGTCGAGGGCAACTTGTTTACTGGAAGCCTGATATTTGGGTTATCTTCGACTTATCTTTTTGTTATATTCTCCACGAATTCTGCCTATGGACGGTATACGGTACATGTCATAGTCTTCATAATAATTGCCATGCAAAGTAGCAAGTTCCTTGACTGGATAAGCGTCGAACTCGAGATCATTTCCTTACTCCCTGTCCATGACATCCCTGCTTTTCTTTTTCTGTAACGGACCTCAGCATGTTCCTGCTGCTGGCGAATGGTATTTCTGCAGTAGCACGTTGTCCTCCGTATTACTACTCTAGGGTATTCCATAGCGGTGTGATTCTCTGTCTATGTGCCTGTACTGCCATGCCATTCTGCAAGTTCCCAGGGCATGCACCCGGGGTGATTTGACACTAAGGAACACCCTTCAAATCGCCAGTTTAACTAGGACTACACGATGCCATTTCAATTGCCAATATGCTCTGGCTGACTGCATACTACATAGATGACTACACGAAGCATATGGGCGTCGAAAACCTTTCATATCAAGCAGTTCATCCTCAGGAGTCCGTCCATACAACCATACCGCTTGTCACCTATCGCTGAGAACTCGATGGTCCCTGCAGCGGACAGGCGCCTGGATGTACTTACTGGGTTGCAGGATGCTCAGACCGGGCGGGGCCTCTGCATCCGAATCGAGCAGCGATGGAGCACTTCTAGTACTCTGCATTTGATTTGGCGCCTTGTCCTCGATGCCGCCTATCCTAATATTACATCGCATTGCATCTAAAAGTGGGTTGTCCTATAGGTCTGCTTTTCTTATTATGACTATGGGGTTACGGGTAACTTGGATATTGTGTTATGGGACAACACCACGCATTGCCATGCATCGACGTCGTACATACAAGGATACAGTCAGAAATAATATACCAATGAGCGCGAGTGTAATTGCTGATGAGGACAGATATTTGTCCATCTGTTTGCCTGGATGATTCCTTTGAAGGTGTTCGTGGACGGTCTGGCTACGTCAAGCATTGCAATATTTAATATGTGCAATATATACCGCTCTTCCTGATAGACCAAGCATATCAAACTATTGACTGACAGAGAATATGGCCTTATCTAGCGGTGTTCCTGATTGAAAGAAACCGAGTCTACTCCGTACCGGCGAAAGACATGCATAGCAATGATTGCGGTTTGTATTATATTGACCTATGTGAGTACGTATACGCAAGAACAAGAGAGCATCTGCAAGTACCACAAAAGACAGCTATTCCAAAGACTTAGCCAAAGCAAATCTGGATCTAATAGAGCAAAGTCAGCATATCAACTCTATGCATGTTTTGGCCATGAAAAATGAAGCTCGGTTGACAAGATATCAGAAGTCCATTTAGATCATCGAAGGAACATCGCTAGGATGCACTCCTGACATAAGAGGTACCAGAAATATTGTAAAGTAGGTGTGTATCATCATTGTAGAGTTGCCGGCTGAATTTTGCGAAAAAGAAGAAAGTTGACTGACCTTTAGATAGCTGGGTTAAGAGTAGTGATTTGTTAGTCGGATACTCTATTCTTTGTGACAGTCTGCCAATTTTATTCTTGAACCAAAAGCCCGTCATAAAAGGTCAATGTCAAGAATGGACTGACAGTTTGTGAAGAGCAAAGAGAAAACTCTGCCAAACAGCAGAAAAGCCGCGACGGAAGACCCGCGTCTCTTTTAATTAAGCGAAAATCCACCATCACGTGACCCACACTCCACACACTCCCAAAAAACCTTTGCGAAATTCACATCCGCTTTTGCTCTTTTCTGCTTCGACAACCACCAGCGACTCTCCCTTCAGCACCTCGCCGCCGCCGTCGTCGTCGACAAAAGATACTATCTCAAAATGGGTCGTCTTCACAGCAAGGGAAAGGGCATCTCGTCCTCGGCTATCCCCTACTCTCGTACCCCCCCGGCCTGGCTCAAGACCACTCCCGACCAGGTTGTTGACCAGATCTGCAAGCTGGCCAGGAAGGGTGCTACCCCCTCTCAGATCGGTGTTGTTCTCCGGGACAGCCATGGTGTTTCTCAGGTCAAGTTTGTCACTGGTAAGTTGCGACACAAGGAACGAAAAAAGGAGGGCCAAAAGCGTTGAACTAACATTTCTTTCTGAAAATAGGTAACAAGATCCTCCGTATCTTGAAGTCGAACGGTACGATATTACCAACCGCTTTCGCGATTAGTTCTATGGGGTGAAGGAGACAGTATGTGGTTTGAGGAAGCGCAAGTGCTTTTTATGTCTGAAATGGCATGGACTGGATTGAGATATATCCCGCGCACAGCGTAACTCGGATCACTGCTCGATCCTGAACCACCTATATAAAAAAACAGGGGGCTGTGCAGAAATGCATCTAGTCTCCTCGTTTATTATGCCTCTGCTTGGTCACAAGGCTGACAGAGTGATTCTTTAAAAACAGGCCTCGCTCCCGAACTCCCCGAGGACCTTTACTTCTTGATCAAGAAGGTATTTCTTTGCTCTTTCATCTATCCCCCTTGTGAAGGAGACGCCCTTTTACTAATAATAATAGGCCGTCTCCGTCCGCAAGCACCTTGAGCGTAACCGCAAGGACAAGGACTCCAAGTTCCGCCTGATTCTCATCGAGTCCCGTATCCACCGTCTCTCCCGCTACTACAAGTCCGTCGGTGTCCTCCCTCCCACCTGGAGATACGAGAGCGCCACCGCCAGCACCCTGGTCGCTTAAACTGTTTCCTTTCGGTTTCGGTTTGCTTCGGGTCTGGTGTCTGGTTCGGTCGTTGGGATTCGCTCGGGAATAGGTCTACCTCTATTTCCCTTTGCCTTTAGCTGTGAAAGATGAGGTGAAGGGTTATCTGAGCCCTTCGTTTATTTGTCAAGTGAGGGCTTTGGTGTGGAAATACACCAGGGTCCGGAAACGAAGGATAAATACATGGTTTAGTAATAGCCATCACAAAGAATAAAAAGTTACGATTCCTGAACGTCTTTGCCTTGATTTATAACACAGTAATCCGTGTAAATTTGCAGTATATGTACTCCGTGGTCCATCAAATCTCTAAGAAGGGTATGTATGTATACTCATTTTTTGACAATGACCTCCTTAGCAACCGCATTACAAATCTCAACCCTAACCCCAGCGCCAACAAGCACATGGATCCATAGCCGCTGCGTATCACTTAATCGATCATTCTCCGACTTCACCTCAACAAACATAACCTGCCTGACTTCCGCATTCCAAACCACTAGATCCGGAACCCCCCCACCGCGCTGCTGATACTCCTGCGCCAAAACCTTGCATACAGCCGTCAACGCCTCCCCCGGAAAGCACCCCGCGACTTCCACCAGATCTTCCAGCGGGAAGGACCAGTTGATACCGACGACGCACGGCTGCGTGGATGCTTCCCGTGCGTAGACGGTCCGGATAAGCGACTCAGCAGCGCCGTTGGTGATCTCCACGAGACGGTGGTTGATCTCGGATGCGCGGGTTGGGTAGAAGGCGTCTGTGTGCAGGTCTAGCGGGCACGTTTGGAAGGGCGTTTGGAAGACGTTGGGCACGTAGGTGAAGAGGATGTCGTAGAAGAGGTAGCCGAACAGCGTGCGTAGGATGCCACCTTCGGAGTGGTAGCCCTTTTGCCATCCGTGCGTGAGGTACCAGGTTAGACACATTTGTTCCACGCGGCACTCGCGGTCGTCATCGTCAGCGTCATCTTCGTGGGTTCCTTCTGCTCGCTCGTCGAGCCAGGTTGTGGCGCGGCCACGTCGGGTGCCGGACCCGTTGTTATTGTCGCGGGGAGGTGTGCCCTCTTCGATACGGATGCCTTCGACAGTGCGCTCTTTCGGCTTGGCCAATACGGCGTACCCGAAGTCGTGTTGCTGTCGTTTTGGCACCCTCAGCGCTTTCTCGAGCTTGGTGATCCGCTTTTGTAAGTCGTAGTGATAGATCAGATGGCACTCGGGGTCTTCTAGGCCTTCTTCGCAGGTTTGAAGGGCGACCCTCTTCCAATGCTTCTTTTGGACTTCTTCGCTGCGGCTGTCAGAAGGCACGAGAGCCCACATGTAGTGTTCCTCCAAAAGAGCTTTCCGTTGGTACCACGCTCCTCGACGGGAAGGATGAAAGAGGCGTTGGGATAAAAGTTCTGAAAGCACTTGGTGTTCTCTTTCGTGCTCTTTGAATCGTCCTAGTGGATGGAGACCCTTGTGGATGATTCTCGTGTAGACCCAGGCTGGAGAGAAACGACGGAGATACGCTCCTCCCTCTTCACACTCGTAGATATTATCCGCCTTTTGCTGTTCTCGCTCGAGTAGTGCTCTCCACCGCGGGTAAATCTTATCGCAAAGATCCTTGATCTGCTGCAAATCCTCTTTCCCCGGGGTACCGTTGAACTGGAGGATGTTGTCTATCTGAAACTGCGTTCTCAGGGCTGACTCGAATTCCAGCAGAGTAGCCCTAGACGGGAATATTGAATTAGAACGACATACGATATAGCTTGGAAAGCTCTTGCGCGATATCTTGGCGAGAATGATGGTCGTCAATGACTTCTCCGTCCACTCTGTAGACCGGTAAAAAACCAGATGCACTCGTTCGAACAGGGCACGGGGGCCCGACGAAAGTCGTATACAATCCCCCGTATAGTCAAGTATCCTCTGAACAAAATGGTTATCGCGATTCATAGAAGCGGTCTTATCACCATTCCAGTCAAGCCCTTTCTGAGTTTGGCTCGATTGACGCAATGCCGTCATTAATTCCTTTTTGCTTTTTCCTTGCACCTTGGCTTCTTTGGCAAATCCTTTCAGCTCTTCTAGCAATAGCAACGAAGACGCTTCCTCTAGACTCGTTATGGATTCACTACTATCCGCAAACTCGAAATCGCCGCCAAGCGCAGACGATTGAGACTGGACGTCCGCTGGGTCCGCATTTTCTGCCTCAGAGAGTGTAGGCAAACTGCGGCTGCTCTGGAGGTCGACCACGACCCTTTGTATATCAGTGATATCTGAATAATTACCAAGCTGGCTGATACGATGCCAGGCTGAAGTCTTGCGGAGGAAAAGTCGTACATATCTATTCAGCTATTAACCACGCACCCTGATCGAAAAAAACACAGGACTGGCATACAGATATTGCGATTCATACGACAATTCTTTCCATTGCCTAAACACCTCCATCTCAGCCTCACTAAATAAATGGGCTTCTTCATCTAGCACCGTCTGCAGCGCTAGATTGAACGCGTCCACGTATATCGAACTCTTCCCCTTCCGCCACTTGCCATCCTGCAGGCGCTCATGCAAATCTGGCTCGACATCGCCCACAGCCTGCGAGGTTTCATACTCGGTGACTAGCTGGTGGTCTGTCTCTATGGCTGGAAGCGAAGACTCCAATTCCGTCTGGCTGTTCGGAATCTGTGGCTCGTCATCGACGGCGACTTCACCATCCAGAGCGAGTGCTGATGGACCTGACGCATTCACTAACAGACTACCTGATGTGATATCACCATTCCAGGGAGGGGATGTGTCCCTTCGTTGGCCCGATGACTCCTTTTCTCTGTCATTTGCGACTTTCCTTCGCTTCACGGAAGACCGCTGCGTCTCCCAGTAGTCCAGCAATGTCATACTGCCATCAAGACAAAGGAAACACAGGTATAAGGTTCTTGTTTATGAGTGACAGGCATAGGTGCAGTTAACAGATCATCGAACGCTTCTCACGCAGGTAGATGAATTGCGTTGAGTGAAAAAAGAAGGTTCACCAGATCCGCGTACCAAGACACGACATCACGTGACTTTAATAGATGTATTGTTTGCCTTGTTTGCAGTGACAGATCGCCATCTATTCCGCCCGGCACAAACGGCACGATGATATCTTTCACATCGACCTCTTCTTCTCTAGGTAAATTGAAGCATCTCGCTGACATATAACAATCCGCTCCGAAAGTCGATCCAATTTCCTCGCGCGGACAACCCAAAACCATGGCCACCGACTCAACGCCCAATCTTGGCCCCAGCGCCGGCCCAATGACGGGAACAGGAAGCACGCCTGTCGCAGACTCTCTCAATAACACACCTCAAGCGCAGGGGCAAGGGCAATCGCAGGGTCGCCCCGGGGGTGCGCCAGCGCGTGTGTATATGAACGAGAAGATTGTGCCGTATTTACTTGATGGGATGAAAACGGTTGCCAGGGAGCAGTAAGTCTATGTCTTACGTTTTCCTAGTTATCATCGTTTGGTGAACGTCGCATAGAGGGCGGGGTTGATAAATGCAATGGCTGACGGTTGAATTCTTTTTAGGCCATCGAATCCACTACATGTGCTTGGGGAAATGCTTATTCAGAAAAGCAATGAGGTCGAAGGCACCGACAATAGCAAGAAGTCGCCGGAGTAGACGGGATTGGGTTGTTGGTAGATCTCTTCACTTCTGCTCAAGTCAACTGCGCTGCTGTGGGAGCCTCCATAGGTTTTTCGATTGTACTCTGTTTCTGGAGAGTCATCAGCAGTGCGGGAGCCCCCGTGGCTCTGGACAGGACGCTCGATTGGAGTTACTTCACGGATTTTCTGATGCCAATGAACTTGGCGTTTGTGTTCCAGCTACTATCAGTGCTAGTATCAGCACTAGTATCAGTGCCCGAAAATGGCTGCTGATTGATCGTTCATGGAAGGTTGTTCCAGGGCTAGCCGCGTCGAACGCTTCATTATTATGTGTTGAGTACATTCATCGAAACCTGACGGGATACGATAGTACGAGCACTGAGTGAAGTCAATGAACGAAGGTAGTATCAGGGATTTCGATTGGTCGTGGTCGTGGTATAGCTCCTACGCATTCCCTGTTCTGAAAGGGAATCCATATGTAGACAAACCCTGGCACTGCAATCAATTGAATACAACCTGTAAGGAGGTCCCGTAGATCCATGCAAGGCACAGAATAGCCCCAAAACCAGACATAGCTCTACGTGTGCGGTTGCGCAGAAATTCAAAGTTTGCGCCACGCATCGGATATTGTTTCACATCGGGAGTGTTCTCAATAGTTTAATCAGAGTCTGTGACTGGCAATGGTTAGTGGTTTTACATCGTCAGCAGAAACGCGACCACCAATCGCCAGACAGCAACCCAGAGTCGAGGTAGCACAGAGGTCTTCGAAGGAATGTGCTGTCACACAGGGTCAGTTTCTCCGCAGCGCCCGAACCCTTACCTCCTCCAGCCAGATATACAAAATCCTGTCGAGAACAGCAGTCAGCGTCGACTAAACAGAAAGGTTGTTTCGTGCACCGGTCCGACATTTACGGATCCTTTTATGACGTGGATCTAGGCATAGGTCTGCTGGCGGTTGGCGATACTACAAGGACAAATGCGACCACGGCTATGGCGGAAACTGGCGTGCAGAGGCCGGAATCCTTTGTCTGTCGTTTCTCAATGCGGCTCGAGAACATAGGGCGAAGAGGCCTGAGCCAAAAGAAAGAGGACTTGTTCTTTGTTTTGTTTAATTCTGGCCGAATACAATCGAGTCGTTACGTAAGGGGTGGTTGTAAATAAGACGCAACAAGGCGAAGAGCTGACTAGCGATATCACGACCAATATCCGGAAAAGTTGAAATGTAGCAGTGCTGACCCATGAGATAATCCGAGGAATTACAACGTTATTGTAGAACTGTTCCTTGTCCCTGCCGCCATATTTTGGAGTATCGTGCGAATAAACAAAAGGAAACACCATTCCAGTGACCGAACCGTGGCAACAAAGACTGAGAATCCGTGTGGACAGTTGAATAATTTGCCGCAATGCTGATGATTGGCGTTCCGACTTCACCGAGACGACAGAGAAGTGCGAAGATGACTTTTTTTTGTGTGATATAAGGGGAAAAGAAAAACAGATAACAGGAAACGCCCCACCGTTGGCCCGTTGAGGTCAAATAATAGAAACAAGTGCAGAGGAAGGGGGTGGAGGGAAGAAAACAGGGAAAACAAAAACAGTTAAAGGCGCGAACAATAAGCTCTTTCAACCGACTTTGACAATTGATTCGCTGGCATCAGCTAACCTACCTGCCAGCGTACCTGTCATCGGTGTAGGAGCGGCCGGCGTACGCGTCCCGAGGGGGAGGAGGAGGTCCTTGACTATAGCTCGGAGGATTAGCATCACGATCATAATAGCCGCGACGGTCGTCGCGGCGGTCATCGCGACTGTACCGGTCGTCGCGCGAAGCATAGCGGTCGATGCCACGATAGCCATAATCATCCCTGTAATCCCGGCGGTAGTCGCGGTAGGGACGGTCGTAGTCCCGGCTACGGTCACTGTAGGAGTCGTAGCGACCATAGCGGTAGTCATCGCGGCGCCAGCTACCACCTTGGCCGCCACGTCGGTCATCGAGACGATCACCACGAGGGCCACCACGTCCTGGGCGGGGGCCTGGAGTAAATGGTCAGTTCATTAGGAATGAAGTTGGTTCTCCGCATAGAAGCACTCACCACTTGGTGGTCCACCGCCACGCTTGGGAGGGCCGAAGTATTTGCCGGGAGTGGGGGTCCGCGGGCGGCTACGACGAGCCTTCTCAATGCTCAGAGTGCGGCCTTCAATGACCTCGCCCTGCAGACCTTCCTTGGCAGCATCCGCCTGTTCAGCAGTGTACATCTTGACAAAGCCGAAACCACGAGACTCCTTGCTGTGGGGGTCCACCATGATGGAGCAGTTTTCGACATCGCCGTATTTCTCGAATAGACGCGAAAGATCCGACTCGGTCAGGCGGGGGTGAATGCCAGTAACGAATAGGTTGGAACCTGTGTTGCTGGCGCCTTCCTCGTCCTCTTCAAGTGCCTTGAGGTTTGCAATTGGACCGCTAGCAAAGTGGTTTTGGTGTCAGCTTTCGAGATGTGGCCACAATAGACAGACTGATGGAGAGATGTTGTTAAGGTACAGAGGCAGATCCGATGACATACCGGGTCTCATAGCGGCCGTTAGGAGAGCGGCTACGGGCACGATCCTCGCGGTAGTCATCGCGAGGAGACGCGCTGCGGTGGCGCTCGAAACGGGGTTCGTCTGGAAAGTAGAATTGTCAATGTCACCCAAGAAAGGCAGGCGCAGGGTCAGCAGCTATTCACACGCGCCCCGAAACATACCGTCGTAGCGACCAGGCTCAGGTTCGTAGTCCGTCATGATGATAAATTCAGGTCGAACGAGGTGGGAAAAGACCAGAAATGACACAGAATATTACTATTAGAGGAAGAAAGCGCGTGTCGCACTTTCAACAGGCGTGTAAGAAGCAGGCCAGAACGGACGGGAAAAATTCCACTAACAGATTCGACTTATTCCTTGAAGCAAAACGTCGCAAGGATGTGCCAGGCGACAGCAGACGTTTAAGTAAAAGAAAAGGAAGGGATACAGTGATGAAAGAAGGAAGAGGTGATGGTCGAGAAGAGGGTGATGGGGATTGAGTGAAGGGGTGAAAGAGAGAAGAAATTCCAGACCAGCGCGGCTCTGCAGTGGAGTAAGCGCGCCAAGACTAGCGCAGGGCAACCACAGCTTCATAGTCGATCAACAGGCAAAACAAGACCAGTCATTCTGTGTGATACACGGGATACAAATACGGAGAAACATATTGTGGTTGGGCCATTGAGCCAATTTTATTGTTGCCAACCCATTATATCTTGTCCATTACAACGTGGTTCCACTAAAGATCTCAAGAAGCAAGCATCGCTAACGCCTATCCTACCAGCATGTCTAGACTATCCACGTAAAAGAAAAAACGCATAAAGCTCAAAAAACACACAGTAATAACTTCCATATCATCCGAAATTGTATCGTTGTACTATCCGTCGCCGTGTTCTGTGGACCTTGACAGAAGCGTCATCCGCAGCCTCAGCCTCAGGCTCCGGCTCCGGCTCCTCTTTGGTGGTAGACCGAGTCGCCTTTTTAACTGCGCCTGTAGGCTTGTTGTCGTCCAGTTCATCGTCCACCAGATCCTGCAGTTCATCCTCGTCAAGCTCGCTGAGTTCCTCGCTCATGCCGCGCATGACGTCTCGGCCGGTCCATCGTTCCTCGTGGATTGTGGTTCCCACGGGGTCGAATGGCTCCATGTACCACTGGATTCCTCCCTGTGCCAAAGGATGTAAATGGTCTTCTTCGAAGCTCAATGGAGGCGTTGGAGGAGCCTTTTGCGTCTCGTGTGCTCGGTATGAGGGTTGTGTGCCGGTGCCTCCATTTACTGCAAGCTCAACTTCGCCAGTCGTATCCTCCGTCGAAGCTAGGACACCTGTGGTTTCTTTTTCAGGTTCCTGGGTTGCCTCCGACGTATCCATGTTGGTTCCAGGCGCTTCCTGAGCTTGGACTTCTGGCAGAGATTCAGATGGCTGCGCCGCATTTGCGCCGGTCACAACGTGATCCTCGTCAAGATCTGGTTGCTCTTTAGGCTTTGGCTCGGTAGTAGCCCTGTCACCACCCTCTTTCGTTTTCTCATCAAATTCCTCGACATTGCCCGGTTCTGCTGAGCCAGCAACAGAATTCCTCCGAGACCGAACGCTAAACTCGAAGATCTGATCCAAGTCCTTCAGTTCCTTTTCGAATGGCTTGCGGGTCAACTCGCTCTCTTTCATAACAGCATCCTCCAGGCCTGGCTGGATCGCCTTGATAATCCGCTTAGCTAGCTTTCTCTTCTCACGCTGTTCCAGGCTAAGTTCAGGCGCACGACCGCTGATCTGCATCTGAAGCTCAGCCGTATCCCCAGCAGGCTGGACACCAATCTCTGATGTGAAAACACCGGCTAGTTCAGCGGAGAAGATGGAAATCGAGGCGTAGGAACGCTCCTCCAGCTTCTTGCGTATAGAGAGCAACCCATGTCGGAAGATTCCTTTGCCATCCAGACTGTCTCAGGATTAGTAAAACATTATTTAGGAAACATATAACCAACAGGCGGAACTTACCCCACAGCTTTATCGAAAATAGGCCAGAGCAGCGGGAAAATGGGGAAGTAGACAGTATCAACAAGATTCCGCAACATCTCTGCATCCTTCAACTTCTCCCGTTCTCGCTTCTTCACTTCATCGCACAGGATTCGCAACCGGTCCAGATCGTAGGAAAGCCGCTCGCCAAATTCAATGCGTCGTTGCAGCCTCTTGCCTCCACCAATTCCCATGGCAAGGTAATCTCTCCGAGTCATCTCCATGGACGAGAAAGTCTCAAGCGATAACTGTAACCGCTTCAGGAGCGCTGCTCCTCTCCTCGCTTCGCGTTTAAGCGTCCAGTATTTGCAGGCGTCTTCGCCGTATTGCTTCCTTTGGCGAACACCAAAACGTTGGAGCGAGGCTATGACGGAATTGAGGACAACTTGCGGTATGACCGGAGCACCTGACGGCAATTTCCAAATCGTCCTCGGCAGGGCGATTCGCTTGCGTTTGTTACCCCCGACTGTCAGCGTAATCCGGGGCCCATGAGTCCTGTGCCCGTCTTCTTCGATGGGCTCATAGCCCAATGGCTGCGACGGTTCTAACGCAAGAGCAGCAGCTTGACTGTCTCCCCACCGTCGACCTTGCATAGTTGTCTTATAGTACTCGATTGCCTCCGCTGTAGCAGCATCTGTGCCACGTTCCCTGCGCCATTCCGGGGGAACATGTTTGTCACAGAAAGCTTTGAGGAGATGAGAGTCCATGAGCCCCGGGGTTCCATTGCCCGCTTTCATCTTCAGGTACAGCTGAGCTCTGCGTGCGCATGTAACGTGAAAAGCGACAAAGCAGTGCTTGTTACTACATTGAATGGACGAACCCATTCTCTGCCGGCAGATATAGCAATGAAGTTTCCAACGGCTTTTAGGGACCTTTTCAATATCGGTTATGGGTTCCATCAGCGAGGGATTGCCAATGGACACCTCGGGAATCCAAATTGAACACAAAAGATGAGACCACTTCGAGGTCGTCGTCTGCTTAAAGGCACCTTCAGTGTTCGGACAGAAGATACAATTGACCGATCCTCTTCCAACCAGCTGCACTTGCGACACAGCCACTGGCCCTCTGGGATGAATGGCACACCATAGCATTCCTGGTGAACTGCCAAGTCACAACCATCACAAAACACAATGGCATTGGAGTTCTCGCAATCACCGTCATCGCAGATAGCGCACTTGGTATCCTGTTCTTCCCCCGACCCCGTTGTCTCGCCATTGACAGCTGCAGCTGAGCTGGAGCGCGGACGATGCGTCTGTGGAGGTTTTGGGTTGGGCTTTGGGATCCGCTTCTCCAGCGCATGCCATTCCTTCTCAATTTTCGTCATAGTGATCTCGAAAACAGCCGGCTTGATAGGCTCCAGTTGGTCCAACCTCCGTCTTGCATTGTAATCTTCCAGCCATTTCTCATCTTGCTCGTCCATATCATATTCCACCCTCCCAGTTGCTACATTCACTTCGCCCTCAATGCCGGTAGGATTGATAGTGTCGAGATCATCCTCTTGAGCAGCTTCGCTCATACGAATCATCTGGCGGTCGTGACGTAGGAAGATATCACTCTCCTGATAACCAACATTTGCCATCGTACGATCAACATAATTCGCCTGACCCACGCCCGGTTGATCATAGAAAGTAAACGGATCCCGTAGCCGAAATGACGGTTTAGGTAAAGTCAACTTCTCGCGGGGATTAGGACCTGGAGGCGGCACCTTCTTGGGTTCATTCGGGGTACCCAAGCCATGAAGCATAGCATCGGGACGGCGCGGAGGACGGCCGGGGCGGCGCTTTGGTGGCGTAGGGGATGGCACATCGGTATTCACACGGAGGTGCTCAGGTATAGGGGTCGCTTCACCGTTCGCCGTTGGGACATTCGGGGGCGGCGCTGAAGGGCGTGGACCATCTACTTCCTCCGCGCTAAAAACTGCGATTCTCGCGTCGATATCCAGTTCCGGATGAAATTCCTCCCAACCGCGCTCCTCTCGCGGCTTGTAACCATCTCCCTGCTGCAGCGCAAGGGCCGCGGACGTGGACGAGCCGAAACGACCGCGATTCTGTGTTTTCTCACGCCTCAAACGCGCTGAAGGTGGCGTGGTTGGCGCAGGGGCTGGAGGAGGAGGAGGCGGCGGCGGTAGCAGTGGGATCGGTTGAGGTTCAGGTTCTCGTGGAGCTTCTCGTGCGGTTCGACTTCGCGAGCTGGAAGACGTGCGTCTCACGGGGGTCGGCTTCGCAGGTTTTGCAGGCTTCGCAGATTTGGGAGACTGCATCTCTTTCACGTCGTATTCGATAAACCTTCCTCCTCCCCCGGGGCCGCCTGGCACGTACTTTCGCTTCTTGGGGGGAGGCCCTTCGCTAGCTTCGGAATCGGTCTTAGGGGGGTTCCTGGGAGGCCTGCCGGGCTGTCGATTTTTGCTTGTAGATAATGGTGCCATTCTAGAGACGCCTATAAATGAACGCAGACACCAGAATTCACGGTCAAAATAAGAAGGGAAACGAGGAAAACAGATTTCCTTTGGACGCTTCGCTCAGCCTCGGATTTGAAATCAAACCGCGCCGTCTCAGGAGAGCAAAACTGAGCCAAAACAAAACCAAAGTCAAAAGCTCATAACCTTTCTCTTTGCTGGGATGACTGTCAAACAAGCATGAATGAACGTAGAATGATGAAAGGCGACTGTGGAGGGGAAACAGGAGGAGAGACGCGAAGGGGCAAAGGAGGAGAACATGCAAGCTTTGTCGTCGGCTGGCGCTAAACCGCCCTGGGCGGAGAACCTCACTAAATACCACGATCACCGACAACCTCAGCAACGCGGAGCTTCCCTTTCCCACTCGTTGCTGTCCTCTCTGAGAGCATTCAACTTGTTTTAGAATGGGTGATGACCGGTGAGCTACTGGGTCCTGTTTCCGGGCGCCTTTTTGCCCGTCTTATCGGTTTATGTGTTATGGTTTCTGACAGCTGGTCTTCTCCAGATGGCGCGGAGGTCGATCGTACGACCAGAATCGCCAGTCGGCGCAAAGACACTCGGGTTCTAGAACAACGGGTCCCCAGGGAGGATCGCGTGGGAACGCCTGGGGCGATTCGCGCGACCAAAGTTCAGCTGGGCCAGCTCAGGAACAGCATGTTCCCGTACGAGGGTTCAACGCTGGGGAGGCTAAGGCGGCTCTCAAGAGAGGTATGTGTGCACATATCCTGCCTTATAGTAATCATGCGGCTAAATGCCTGGCTATTGTTCTTTTTACAGGCTCAGGAGGTATGTGCAAATGCTCGCCTCGCTTTTTTCCCAACGCCCAACGACGCTACGAAAAACGGTAGACTAACACCCATTCCTTTAAAGAGTCGAGACCGTCCATCTACAAACCAGCCGGAAAAGACGTGAACAATAACCGGGGTAGTGGTCCTTGGGGCGCGAAACGTATGTGGACTTGAGGATTCCCTTGCCTGCTTCTACATCGGAGTACACTTATTGACAACCTTGTGTCTTAGCCAACACGATGGCCAACGGAAAGGATTTCTTTCTCGAGCTTCGAAAGCAGATCGCTGCCTTGCAACAGGGTGGGAATGTCGCTGGTGGTTGAACAGGCTGTTGACAACGTGTATTCTGGGAATACAAAAGCATTGACTGCTAGAATAATACTGGCTGGTAAATTGTTTGTCTCCTTTCTAAGAGGGTCGCTCAGTAGTGGTCCATGCCTATGCTTCCTTTCATTCGGAGACCGGAGTGTATATAGCTGAGCCTATTCAACTGGGGCCACATAGGGAATCTGACAACAGGACAAGGTCCTGTATGCAAATACAATGTCCACAGCATGAAAATATGAGACATTCCAAAATGTTGTGCTGGATAATTTGCGACCAAAAGATATGCTCTGTAATTGTACATGTATATATATCTAGAGGAAAGCGGGACAACATACCGGACTTATATATACTCTGTATGTGTGAGATTGTACCACCTTTTACCTTTGAACATATCACTCTTCCTCGCCTCCATAAACTAGCACTACATACGCCAGCCTCACGCCCTTGGTTTATGTTTTTCTTAGAATGCTACTCAGCCCTATTGGTCTTCACACAGATATTTGATGGTGGTACAAGTCTTGATATAATGCCCATATTACATATCACGTCTTATATCCACCAGGCATCCCTAGCAGTTTCTGACGTGGTAATATAATCAGCTTCGATGGAACTTATTGTAACACAGAAAACTTCCTGGAGCTCCATGATACCAAAGCGGCTTTTTGAAGTGCAATTTTGGAGAGATCCCGTACCGCGTTGGCATTCAGTGATGTTGAGAGAGGGATCCGGCTCATCACCTGTCAGGAAATTTGCAGCAAGAGGAACCTCTGCTAATGCTGTGGTGTCCTTTCTTGCTTTGTGAACCTGGTTTCAACTTGTCAACAGGGGATTCTTTGCGCAGCAGGTGATACACTGGAGAAGCCAGGGCTCACTAAAAATATACACGGCGAGGAAGTGGAAGGGATTGATGGCATGGGCCATGTTCACCAGTGCCGCGACTCGAAATTGTTGAAAGAGATTGTTCAGGAATCAGAGACGAGGCCAAGGAAGGCAGAACTTCTTGGGCTAACTACCGTCTTGAAGGTTCCTGGGAAAGACAGTGAAGGAAAGGCATGGGTTGTGAGTGGAAGCTGAAGCAGGGGTTAGTATGCCGTTACTATTGGAAAGCGAGGATGTGAGAGCCAGGGCCGCTCGCAGTGTTCAAGGAAAAGCGGCAAAGCCTGATCCGGTCAGTTCCTGTACTTAGAGTACCACCCCTCAAAGTATGCTTCGTCCTTCCTATGAATTACTGTACCATAATCACACACACGATTACTCGCACATACTCTCTTGGCACGCTGCTCGACCTCAACTGCTACGGCCGTTACAGAGGGATGGTGCTGAATTTAAGATTACTGATAACCAGTTACTTTACTTTACTTTCTGCAAAAAATCAACCGAGCCGACTACCCTCCTAGTTGTGCAAGATCAAATGCCTGGTTCCAATGGCTGCGGCGCTTTTCTCAATGCAAGGACCAAGCGGAGTATATTGGGAAACAAATTATAAAATTAAAGTTCCTGGCTGGCACTTGTTTAGCGTACACGGGTAGATCCGTTTCCCCACTCTGTACCACCAGGAATAGGCTATGGGGGTTCGTTATAGCAAGGATTTACTGTAGTATTATCTATGGATCCTCATCGGTGGGGAAAGATAGACGCTGGCTGAAAGGCTTCAATCCAACTGTATAAAGCCTGTCAGTCATGTAGCCAGAGAATCTGTTTTCACTCTGGCGCAGAAGGCAGATGGAGGCTGGCTGAAAGGCTCCAGTCCAACTGTACAGAAATTTTCAGTCAAGATATGACGTCCAGTGCTCGGTGAGATCATGATCTGGGCCTGGAGTATTTTGCAGTATCATGACAGTCTCAATATTGTAAATTACAGATTCGTTTTTACTTCGCCATTCTATGTAGAAACACAAATGATGCCCAAGTTTAAGGCTAAAGGCCTCTAGTAGAAACATACTAATCCCCCATCTCTGCCGATAACTTGAAGATTTTGTCTCTGTTAATTGATCTGTTGCTCTACTGACCTTCTTCAGTTTCTAAAGCGCGAAGCGGCAATATGTTTCTGGATAGTTTGTTTTCCCATCCATGGCGATATGACTTTCTTCGGGATGGCGATACAGACGAAGAAGAAATAGAACTGAAAGATCCTGGAAATCCCGCGAAAGACAACCAGATTGTTGTAGGGCCACTCATTTAGTTACCGGCTCACAATTATCAATGGACTCTTTTTCGCGCTTCCATCCTAGATATTTATCATGGCTATTGTTTCTACGCGCAAATTCAGCCTGTTCCCGAACGAGAGGAACTATTTTCTGAAACAAACATCCGAGCCCTGTATGTTTGGTCTCCCTCCTTTTCGAGAAAATCGCTGACATTTCCCCTTATCCCCGGTCCTCGACATTCCCATGAAGACAACCCGCATGAACGGCACATTCCTCGATACCAACCCCCGTCCAAGTACCACGTTCTGCACGTTAACCACTGTGTGTACATACTACTACAGAACCTGATGTGTGCGTCCAATGTGGACGTGTGTACACATACTTGGGCGGATGCGCAGGAGAACGCGTTCCCGGATTTCAGCCAGAATCATAATTGTCGTGATTTTGGGGTGGTGTTGCGGTACCATGATGAGCATTCGGTGCCGATCGAGGAGTTTGGGGCGATTCGGAAGCCCGTGTAGTTTGAGGCATATGTTATGGTTGGCGAGCACGCCGATAAGTGCTTGGGGCACGCGGAGCTTGAGGGGCAGACTTGTCAAATTTAGGACCACGATCGGGTGGGTGAGATCATGAAGGTCAGTGGTATGGGTGTACATTGTCTCCTTTTTGTTTGTAGGTTAATAGTACGTAGTACGCGAAGACTTTTAGGTAGGGTTCTCGCCAATTCGGCCTGATGCCATCATAAGATCAGTTGGTTACTGATCTTACCCGTCGTCAACGTTGCACATGGCCGTGATTCTTGAAATCCTAGCGTGGTGCATTTAATTGAGGCTGCCTTACTCATACTGCTCACCAATCATCTCACTCTCTGCTCAGTGAGCCAAAAGCGGCGAAGCGTGAGCACCAAAAAAAGAAAGAGAAAGTGTTCAAGCTGTCTAGAAAACCCGATATATATGGGGTATTGCTAATGTATAACTGCGAGTTCAGTAAACAACCCTAAATCTTCTTCCATCCATTAGGGCCCAAGATCCCACCATCATCAGCGCCAGGGTCAAGACTCCACTTTCTTAAAGCGCGACAGCTAAGATCAGAGCGCCAATTCGCCTCGAACATCTCAATCCCGGCCCACCCAATCATGGCTGCATTGTCTGTGCAGAGATATGGCGGCGGCGCAAGGATATCAATATGCCCGAAGCCTCGGACATCGAGGAACGAGCGAAGAATAGTCATGAGAAACCTGTTAGCAGCTACGCCACCGCTGACAACCAGCGTCTTCACTTTTTCATCTGGATTTCTCGCAGTTTGCCGGAGCATTTCCAGGGCGATGATGGTCCGCGAAGCAAGATGCTCGAAGCAAATACGCATGGACTCCCGAGCTAACGCGACACGCTCATCATGAGTCATACCTTGGCCCATTTTCTCTTTCAACGAGACAAGCTTCGAAACCGCGCTTGCGATAGATGAAAAGCTGAATTGCAGAGAGCGTGTGTTGGCAAACGGGGTAGTAAGACTCCAGCCCCAGGGACTTTCACGCTTGACAACCTCTTCGCCACGAGTCAGCGGTGGCCGATAATCTGTATAGTCTGAGGGCCCATTGGGAAAGGCAAATTGCTCCAGCATCTTGCCGTACATCGTGTTCTTTGCGTTTTGGAGCATAGAACCGGGTAAAATTTCCCTGGCTGATTTGTCAAGCGATTCACCAATGGCAATATCCACACTAGAAGCCACAACCTCGTGATCTGTAATAGACGTCGACTTTACTAGAAGTGAGTGTCCACCAGAGACAAGGATAGAAAGAAACGGAAATTCTGGCTTTGTCGGTTGTAGCTGGGAGCTAGCATCCTCGCACCGGCCTAGTGATGAAACCAATCGAGGCGTTAAAAGATGCGCTTGCATATGATGCACACCGACGAAGGGGATCTGCCATGCAACCGAAAGTGCTTTCCCTGTATCCAACCCGGTGGACAGATTCGAGCGCATCCCGGGTCCTCTGGTAGCAGATACGAAATCGGGTTTCCGTCGGGGACTCGATCCATCTGCCAGGCTTATCCGTCTTGACCAATCGCCCTTATTACTATTATGTTCATGATTATTTGTTGTTGGAGCTTCCGGTAAGTGCACGAGCGCTTTGCCAACGAGCTTGGCGAGGTTCTCTTGGTGTGATTCCAGTGCCAGGATTGGATGGATGCCTCGGTACTCTCGTGAATCAGCGGTTACATTTTCGAGGAAATAGATTTTCGCGGCGCCAGCTGTCGTATTCTTTTCGACGATGGCTACTGACGTATCGTCACTGGCAGGGGTAAAAAGGTTAGCGCTCTGGCTCTCCCGGCGGAAGTTGAGGGCACTCACCATGATGTCTCAATAGCCAAAGTTAATAGACACCTGTATTGACCTAGTAAATATCCCTTTGGAGACGTACTTAAGCATTGGCGCAGTGTCGCACTTGATGTCCTGAAGCCCAGCATTGCGAGGCGGATGGAGAGGCCATTCCGCTGGACGTGAAAAAGATCGGCGGAAGAAAAACCGGAGATTCGCACGGGCCATGGAAGCCCTGAAGATGTGCCCTAACACCAGGCAGTAAGAGTAGGTCTCTCAATTCTAAGTAGAAGTATTATTACATTGTATAGACTGCATCTTAAATTTAGGTTCACAAGAGATTCGTATTCGTAGATTCATATTCATAGGGCGCCGGCGGATTGACTATACAAAACAGGGTTCTATTTACATTCCGTCTCAAGCTTATCGTTGGCTCTCCGCAAGAAGAGCTTTGTAGAATGCTCGGCCTATGACATCAAAATTAGAAGCAGTGTCCAGAGGTTGTTATCGAATAAACTTACCTTTGCTGTACCGAAGCAATTGGTCTTCAAACGGACCCAGCGGCTCTTCCATCATAAGTGTTTCCGGCGGCTCATCTTCTTTAGGTCCAGTATACACCCACCCCCACTGATCTTGATCCTCTTCCACGGCCACCTCATCTCCATAAGAATCTTGAGTCTGGTGACGAGATACAACACGCATCCGCTTGAGCTGCCAAGGGCCCTTTCTAAGCAAAGCACGACATTTGTACGGCTCTTCATCATTATACCCTAGACCCTCAAGAGAAAGTCGAATCCGAACACTTCGATGGATGCGCTCGTTTGTATTCTCCAAGAATTCAGAAGTGGGACGGCCAGTCTTAGGATCGGTATAATGATACATGCCCGGTGTACGGGTCGTCTTGCCAGCAAGGTGATAGAGGCCGGTGACAGGATCAATAATCTCACCCAGACCCCAAGGCCTAACCGGTTTGTGTGCATGGTAGATAGAAGGAACGGCCCATTCGGTCCGTCGCTTGCGTTTGGAGTCCTCGGGGGCGGGCTTTGCCTCTTGATGGTAGTCGTAGTAGTAGCGGAGGTTTTCTTCGAAGATTTTGTCGATGGTGTCTTCCTCGAAGGCTACACCTATAGAGGTGAGTTGGTCCATCATCCAGGCCATGGTGATGTTGGCGAGTTCTTGGTCGGAAAGGCCGCCTCCGACATTTGAGTGGGCCCCGCAAAACCAGACTTGCCGGAGATCGGTGCGGACATGAGGTGGTCGTTCCCATACTGTTGGGGCGAAGGAAGGACGATCTTCGTCGAGGGCGAGTGCTTGGAAGGCGTATTCAATCCGGTTTGAGAGAGATGTGTCGTAGAATTTGCATGTGAGAGGCTGTCAGGACCGGATGCTCCTAAAGTGAAGATTTCGAGGTACTTATTCTTTGGTGGAACGAGGGATTTCAAGTTTGTTTGTCAGGTCTGTATCCGGGATGCCTGTTCACAATCAACATTGTGGAATTCTGGTTGAGGGGGGCGATGGACAAACCTAGACTTCCAACGGTATCCCAGACCGCAACACAGCGAACCGTGATGGGATATCCATCAGGGTCATACACTCGCGTGAGGCCCTCCTATGAAAAGCCTTAGAGACGGTCATCACGCTCGTGGCTGTTGAAGTTCACATACCTCTTCAAGCCGATGTTTGTATTCCTTCCCGTTGTGGGGGGGTTCTGGCTTGTGAGAGAATGGTACAGTGGGAAACTTGTCTTTATAGTCAGGATTCCTAAAATTCTCTGAATCTTTGAATATTGGGTAGAGAAACTGCATTCCCTTAGAAGTCAGGAGACCTATCTCGGTGATGAGGCCCTGAAGATATGAGTATACAACCTTAAGAATCCATTAGACTTCACCTATAGACATGCTTACTGCAACACTACGTGCGGTAAATGCACCACGAGAAAAGCCCACCAGAATAATCTCATCACCGGGCTCGTAATTTGTTGCCACGAAATTGTACGCTTCCCTAATATTCTGCGACAGTCAAGCATGGATCTTCTAGAAACGTGGAATGGTCACTCACTTCGGAAACGCCAACACCAAAAACTCCCCCAGCAAATGCATCTGCGATACCTCCGTTAGAACCAACGCCGGGATGATAGTACATGACCTGGGCCCATCCGGCCGAATCCCTTTTCCTCAGGGCGCGATACACGCGCGTAACATTTGTCGGGACCTGCAGCGTGGCATTTGGCTGGTCCAGGGTCGGCCGGTTGTAGCCCTGGTCGCTATTGACCCAAGTACCATCCAAACATAGGATGAGTCGCTTCCCTGGTGTGAACATTCTGTACAACTTGACCCGGTCGTTAATCTTCAGGTGGGGTTCATGTAGGTGATGAAATGATGAACGGTTCACCGCCTCAGCCTCAAAACCAAGCGCTAAAGTTAAGTCCTCGTGACGATCTCTTTCTGCTTACGCCGAGGTGATGAGGCGCTCGGGCTGTATTGTTCTGTCGATGCAAAACGATTGGTGGAAAGATCTGGGAAATGTATTGATGTGCCTGAAAACTTGGCTGTTTATGTTGCCGAGGTGCACAATATCAACATCAAAACTGATATTCGTAGGCGTACATTGTCCCATCGTCCCATTGTTCATAAGCCCTAAGATGAAATTTCCATTGGTAGCGAGGAATTTTGGCAGGAAGCATGGAGACAAAATATCTCCAATTTCAACCTGGAATGACGGACAACACCTCTAGCTATACTGCATAGGTGCAACACCATTGCCTAATGTCTCCAAGGCTTTACTCTTAGCGGCTGACTCGATAGCGCTTTGCGTTGTATCTTCATGAATTTCCACGTGGTTCCTTGATGAGCAACAGTTCTTCTTTCACTCGAATGCGATGACCTTACGACGCGTTTAATCAGGTATCACGGCCCACGAAAATGAACGCCCACTCAGTCTCTCCAGAATGCTGTACACAGTGACACACCTAGAACTGCTCCTTTTATCCCCCCGGGTATTGGATTTCAAAGTATTGACACGGGTTGCACAATGGGACACCTTACCCTTGCTAGATCCCCCGTACTAGGTACCGTTTCTTTGTACTAGAAAATTCCCTCGACCCTACTTCTGCATCTCGTACATGGGCCAACTTGGAGTCTGCCATACCGAAGCAAGCATAAAACCGCTGTCAAACCAGCCCCTGCAGACATAGACATAGAACCCAAGGGGACAGGTCGCCTGAAGTTGGACTCAGCGTCCACCTGTATTGCACAGGGAGGTTGCAATTCGCGAGTCTGTAATTGGCCGTGTGTTAGACGTCCGATGTATCGAACGACCCTATATTCTCTCCCGGACGGAGTAGAGTAGGCTGGGGCCGGGGCAAGGGTCGCACCTGGAGCAAAGGATGGTGCTGAGCCGGACTGCTGGGAATTCCGGTTGGTCCGGATTGAAATAGCAGTGGCAGGGGGGTCGGGGAAGGGGAGGCTTGATGGGTCATAACCGGTCGACTAGCCTGATGGAATGGAGGTCAGGTCTGTTCAGCGGATGCTTTTCACTAAAGTGTAGGCTGGCGTAGACCTTCGCATGCTCATGGCGTTGCATTGTTCCATGATTCATACGTAGTCTCTCATTCTGTTGTGAGTGTTGTATGCTTCTACGAGGCGGACGGATTAATTGTTTCAATACACCGTCGGGCCACCGGCTGCAAACCTTCATGCATTGGTTTCCATGCAACCCGTGATATATTTGTGTACGATGATCGATTGCATCGACGGATGTAGAGTACTCCTACATCGGTACGGTCCTGTGCTCCGAACAAGGACATACACCCCTGACACGTCGGCGTCGGGAATCGAAAATATCGGTGGCATTCAACTGCTGGTTCGCAGGAGGTGACCGCTTTGATTTCGGTCAGGTCTGGCAAGGGGGAACTGACATTGCGGAGATCCTCCTGCCGTGAGTGGTATGATGATACGGTTGATCTGCGGATCTTCGTGGCTCTTGCTTGGTATCGGCGATATAATACAGCATGTATCATGCAAATTTGGCGTATCGGTTGAACCAAGACAGTGAACTTTTCAGAACTGGGTCTACGTAGTCGCAGATTCTCTGTTCTAGACTTCTATCCTCTTCAGCACTCCTCGCTCACCCTCATCAGAGAGATTTGCCCGCCGGCTACTCCGTACTTCGGTGCGGCTAGACTCCTCTGGGCCGTAATACCCAGTAAACCAACAGCTCCAATAGAAGCGGTGACGATAGCTAATGGCCTTTTTTGGCAATTTGCGCCGCACCTCGCGCAGCTCTCACGAGAATAGTTTCTTTCTTCAGCATGTCATTGCGAAGGTGCTCTGGTAAGTCTTCTTCCCAGTACTCTTCTGATTGTCTTTCGGACCATGGCGTGCCCGATCGCAAATTCTTCAGGATTATGAGAGGGATTGTTGGAGCTCCTGGGATGAAGGCCTTCCCACTTTGGCTCTGGGCGGGGACCAGATTTTCTCTTATTTTGCTGGCTAAATGATCACTCACAAAAATACGAGTACTTCTGGGAGTTATACCAGACCGATAGATCTGCCATTTCCTATTCGATTTATACCCAAGGAGAGGTCTCATGGAGCTTAAAAGCATCCCATTAAATACTTCCCTTTCTGTAAGATTCCACACTGGCCAAAATTCGAACCATCGAGGGTTGTAGCCAGCAGGTTCCCAGCCCACCAGGCATATTCCCCCGTCGGGTTCTCCATGATCTAGCCGCGCCCTGTCTCGTCAGAAAAGAAGTTGTAGACTCGAGGGATGCTGACAACGTTCGGTTCAACCAATTGAAAAGCTCTCTGTTGGTTGCGCACCTCTTCTTTCATGACGAGCCGGCCGTGTTTAATCACTAGATTCTCGGAGATTCTGACAACCTTTTCCCCCATGTCCCTCCTACCCACGAGCCGATCTGGTGATAAAAACCGGGCTGGTTCAATAGTAGCACGCCTGTTAGGACGGTACCTCACCTCAACTGAGGTAAGCCCTAACGGGCTCGGCGATCTTTTTCCTCTCCACCCCTTACTGAATATTTCATTGTTTACTAAATCAATTTTTGCTAGAATACAATGTTTCAACAAACTTATACTACCAATTAGCTTCTGTTCTCGTCGATTATTTTAAGATCTGTCCCAAGAATGTTCCCGTACATCCCTCCACCACCTAGACTTAGCACCTACTATCATTTTCCATCATTTGCAATATCAAAATGAATATAAGATCTCGTTTGGGATGGGCTTCTGAATATATTACCCCAAAAGTAGAATATAAGATTATATTATCATTGATTAACATAATAAAGATATAGTGTTGGGCTGTGAAGCATCATCACAGCACATGCAGACTCGTTTATCATCGATATAACTATCCAAGAAATGACGCAGATTATTAGTATTACAGAAACCCGAGATTGAGAGCCAGATGATTACAGAAACCCGAGATTGAGACACAAAGTACAGCTGCCATTACACACGTATCACCTTCCTCACATCAAACCCATCCTTATTGCCATTCTTCAAATTCTTCGACTGAAGCCAAGGAAACACATAACCCCGCTGATTACTCACAACCTTCGTCCCGCGATACTTGAACTCAGTCGTGTAATGCGTATTTCCAAACATCCATAGCTTGACGCCGGCTGCTGCATGCGGGAGAAGATCAGTCGCAAAGGCACACGACCAGCGATGCTTTTCCTGCTGCGGATCGGACGTCTTGCGGAGAGACGGTGCATGGTGAGTGACGACTATGATGGAGCGTTGGCCTTGCTTGGCCGTTTTGTGATCCCTGTTGCGTATCGATTGGATCTCGCGTAATAGCCAGGCAGAGTCTGATTCGTGCGCTGCGTTGTGATCATCGACTTTCCAGCCTTTGATCTGGTGGAAGTCTTGGACCTTGTGCTCGGCAATAGCCTTGCGGTTGCTAGGGATGTGGGACCAAAGCGTACAGCCGAGGATGGTAACATTTAAATCGGGAACGTCATAGCGTCCCTGATGCAGGAGGACGAGCCGTCCGTTTAAGGAAGGCTCTTTTTCAAGTCGTTTGGCCCTTTCAAGCCCTCTTGCAAAAGAGTCTTTGTAAAAATCATGGTTTCCCAAGACCAGGAACACTCTTTCAAACTGCGCTGTTTGCTTGCGCAGAAAACTCAGGTATTTATCGTAATCCACGAGACGCCCTGTGTCACCGCCAAGAATAAGGTACTTGGCGCAGACGGGGATCTCGAAAGACGGGTATTGCTGGTTGATCTCGAGGTGCAGGTCCGAGACGACCTGGAAGGGCACAGGCGGCCTGCTATCCGAGAAAAAAGACTGGAACAGTTTCTGGAATATCATGGTCCTGCATGATGACACTGAGGTGCTGAAAGACCAAGGGAATCCAGGGGTGAGAAATGTTGGAGGTCAGCTGACAGTAAACAAAGTGGTACAGGGAATGCGCTAGCTGGGCATATCCCCCGCATCCGGGGTTCGTTTTCGCCCTGAAGTCAACCATGGAAGAAGAAATCATAGTTGAACACGAAGTCATGTGATTTATACAACTTTTTTTGGTGCTGATCACCAGGGCTGCATGCTTTAACTTCAATAGCGGACATTCGAATACATGTATTTATTACCCATCCCCGACGCAGTTGGTGTGCATAGCTAGATCAGAGTTCCATCAAAACACTCTACTTCTATCAATGAAGTCCAACAATGACCACTTATACATCGCGATACCTTTACGCCCGCGGGGGCTCTCCTAAAATGCCAGAAAAAGAAGATAATATGTCAACGGATACAGGACCACCCTGGTAGTGTAACCAAATAACCATCTAACAAACACATCCAGATACCACTGGGCCCTAATCACAGGCCCTAAAACGAAAATGAAGACAAAAGAACAGGCGTCCGCTACCATGCAAAAGAAAGACCACGGGTCGACTTAGGCGGGAGCCTGGGAGGCTTGGAATGGTGCCTCCTAGCAATGCCTACTTACAGCTGGTGCTATGGTACTCGTGCGTGTTGTAATCTTTGGAGGTACCCGAGGGTGATGGTGATGATGATGATGATGATGGTAGGAGAGCGTTGGGACGAATGTACTTGAGTGGGGACAGGGTTTGTAGCGGGAGTATGGGGTATTGCCAGAGGAAGAGAGATGCGCATCGTTCCGATGGGAAGGCGCTTTAAAATGTGTGAGGTCCCGAGTTATAATTTACTTGAGGGACGGGAGGTTATAAGCTAGAGGTTCTAATCAACCCGCAGTGGCGCACTATTCTGGCACAATCTGCCTACGAAGGAGATGATGCTACAGTATACGGCATACAAAAATGAAAGGTCTCAACGAATGACATTGGAATCAACTATCCCAATAAGAATAAGTACCAAATTCATAATGGCATCACGTCATCATCATAATAGTAGTCACATCGACGCTGTTTTTTAATCGCCGCTCTCTTGTCCACAGAGTATATTATCCCATTCAAGACCATGTCTTCTCGATAAAACCATCGTTCCCAACGGGTAACAAGCTGAAAGACAGCTTGCCTGGGAGCCGCTGCCCATGACGTGGGCTGAGCAGAAGCGTGCACGTGAGGCCGTCAACGAGACCTCAACCTCAGGTTACCAGAGTCGGTGACCTAGGGCTGGCCTGATATTTGTCGATCCACTCGGAGGGTGCGGTCATATGGGCGGCGCAAATTCGCAATCAAGTTGCTCGCTTCAAAGAATGCTTCATTCCCGCATCATCCACCGTCGCTCATCCCGGGATAACTTTTTATGACTGCCGTAGTACTCTTCGGGGTTCTCGATAGGTGTCACACAGTAAACAGTCGGTGTGCCCTTGAACTGAATACGTTTGTTGTCTGCGTGCCGGCTGGCCCGTGCGCCGGGATATTTCTTGAGGATGCCCTTTGTCGAAGAGCTGGTGTAGGCGTAAGAAGGCGGTTGCTGGAAGGCCGAAGACCGTCTCCCGCTGGGACTAGCGGCAGCTGGAGATATAGGGGTGCGCGGAGTCGTGGTGCTGGGTGACTTGAGAGACAGCGAGCGAGAGTTCTGCGCAGCAGAGATGCTCAGAGTGAGCTGAGGTTTGGCAGCACGAGCAGCGTACATTTTCGAAGATCGATAGAGGATGGTGAAGATAACTGATCGTCGATATGGAGCGGGTGTATACGGTGGCTTTTGAATAGGATATGTATTATTGTCGAAAGCAAGGAGAGCACTTGGACGAGCAACTTTGGTCAACAAAGTCGGTTTCCAGGCACGACAGCGTGATGATACTATTATTACAATATGTGTTGTTTAATTTTTATTTTTTTTGACGTGTCGCTGGGCGAGTGTAGAAAGAAGCAAATAAAAGTATCCGCTTGGACCAGCCAAACGAACCACTCGGGTTTGAAAATAAAAGGTAAAAGGCGAAAGAATAAACACTGAACACAACTTCAAACACAGTGTCAAAAAGACAGAAGAAGAGGGTATGTTGCGCGGCTATATAGTCGCCGAGTCAGTCAAAGATAGAGCGGGCTATTCCAAAGGCATCCGGAAGAGGGGAAGAGAAGAGGAAATGTGACGGCGGTATGGGCATGCATGCTTCAGGACCAATGATGACCAGTGGCGCTCACACACTAAGCGCCGGGCCTGCAGGATAGGGCAACATCACACAGATCATCCTGGATATCACCAGCCACTGGCGAATTATAGGAGCATTTCTGAAGGTGAACTGAAAATAGCAAGGTCTAAAACTCCATACCATCAGTCAGGTTGTCAAGTTGTGACGGGATGCTCCCTAAGGATGGAGCACTCAATGGTGCATAAAGGCCCGGTCAACATGGAGCGGTGCACACTGCAACACAGCTAGAGACCAAGGTCGAGTCCTGACATGATGCTTTGTCCAGTTCTAAGTCGGATTTCTGACATTCAACACGGGCCGGTTATATAAGCTTGCGCCGAGTCAGCACCACTCCCATTCAGCGACAAAAGTTACGAACAGCTGAGTCTCTGGCCAATATATGCTTTCATCCCCGCGTTATGCTAATCACACAGCAATCACGACATCGTAATGTGCATAGCCAAGATTCTGGAATAATATCAATATTCTGGTGTGACTACGTGCTTATTAATAATTCACGCCTGGAAACCTAGGCATAGCATAAATCAGGGACATCACATGCCCAGTTATAAATAACCCGGCGCGTGACTTTTGTCAAGTCTGGCCCCGCACCGAAGAACGGAGCAGAAAAAGGGACGCGGGTTGAATGACGGTTCCGGTAAACTCCGGGACTATCGGGCCGATATTGATCGAAGTGTCTATTATTTGTTTATCTCAGATGGAAATTTAGAGCATCATGTGAACGGATCGCACCCCAGTATGGAGTACTCTGATAGTACTATGAAGCACGAGTGCTGGTTTTGCCCAGAAAATTCGGTCCCGAGAAAGACCTGATTAGCTTCAGACGAGAATATGCATATGAATCATATACATATGACCATGAGCATGACTTGAATTATGCGCTACAGGGCTGGTCTTGGGCCGAGCTCATGCCCCTACTGCATATAATTCATCGTGCAATGAAACTACGTAGTACTCCGTATAGTTTGCCCGTGATAAACGGAGAAGATGCCACCATGTCCTCTTCATACTCCTTGCTCCAGCGGATAGGTTTTGAGTGAATGCTATATGCAAAAGTACACACGCAATGCCTGTGTCCTGGAGGAGAACTCTATCCCACTCCATTATTTACTCCATGATAAACATTGTGCGGAGAAATGAAGCCTGAGGCAGCAATTTCTGATCGGGGCGTAATGCAAATTACACATTGACCGGGTATTTTTGCTTTATTTAGGCGGTGAGCCATGGAGACTGCGCAATCGGCGTTTCTCCGGAGCACAAACGGAGGAAAGAAGAAAGAGGGAGAAAAAAAGGATGTATAGTAGTATAGTAGTAGTTGGAGGATATTAGTGTTAGGGAAAGAAGAATAATCGAACGTAGAAGAAAACTTAGCCGTGCTGACTCGACCGGCTAAAGGACCAGATACGCGATCCTCTCTTTGTTTAATTTTCCATCTTCTCCACACACCATTTCTCACCACCTGAACAACAACCCCTTCTCCCAGTGGTCATTCACCAGCCCAGCGAGACAAGCAGCATCAGTCAGAAGGAGAGCACAAATATTCCTTTTTCTCCCTCTGACTTGCCCCCAGGACTCTTGGTTATCCCTGCACAGTTCATTACATTCCTATTTCTGGTTCAATTGATCAATTGTCTTAGCCATCGGGCGATACCATGTCCACGGTTACAGAAGCCGTCAAGGAATCGTTGGTGGGCAGCCCCAGCTCTGAGCAGCCGCAGTTGTCGCACCAGATTAAGGCCAACTTCCACCAACATGCTCGCAAAGATGACCAGACAGGAGAGCTGTACATGACGGAGGAGGAATTTACCAATGCGGTTGCCCCCAAACAGGAGGACTATGTGAGCCTTTCCCCGGCTGTCGCAAACGAGTTTGGTGGTGCTTCAGGCGCAGGAGGGCTAACCAGCAATTTTCTATTGGCAGCATAAAATCAAACGGGAACAATATGGCATCCTCTTTCAAGTCGCCGATGTGCGAAAGACCGGCAGGTTGTCCCTGTCCGACTGGGCGACCTTTGAGAACCTCCTGGCTCAACCCGACGCCGAGTACGAGATTGCGTTCCGTCTGTTTGATGTCGAGAAGACCGGCAGGGTCAAGTGGGATATCTTCCAGAAGCTGTATGCTCAGAACAGGTCCGCGGACAGCATTCCCTTTGACTGGAACTCGGAATGGGCGTCGTTGTATACGGGCAAGTCCAAGAGCCGTCACGAAATGACTTATCCTCAGTTCTCCCAGATGCTTCGCGGACTCCAGGGGGAGCGCATCAGGCAAGCGTTCCGTGCCCTCGATGCAGATGGTGATGGATACATTGAACCCCAAGAGTTCCAGCGCATCATTCTGGAAACATCCCGGCACAAGCTGTCTGATCACGTTTTAGAACAATTGCCTAGTCTGTGTAATGTCTCTGATGGCAGCAAGATCTCCTACGCGACAGTGCGCGCGTTCCAGAACGTCATGCGCGAAATGGACATCATCGACCTGATCGTGCGTGAAGCCACCCGGAAGAGTGATGACGGCAAGATCACGCGCACGGATTTCCTCAATGAGGCTGCCCGGACCACGCGATTCTCCCTCTTCACCCCTATGGAGGCGGATCTCCTGTTCCATTTCGCCGGTTTCGATATCCCGTCCGGCAAGTTGGCCCAGAAGGACTTTACCAAGGTGATTGATTCATCATGGCGGACTACGTTTGCCGTCCCAGGCCAAGCTGCTGCGGACATTGCACACAAGGCGGCAGACACCTCCAAGTCCATGCTATTTAGTGTGTTGGAATCGATCCATCACTTTGGTCTTGGCAGTTTGGCAGGTGCGTTTGGTGCGCTCATGGTTTACCCCATCGACCTTGTCAAGACCCGTATGCAGAACCAGCGATCCACTCGTCCTGGTGAGAGACTGTACCAGAACTCGCTCGATTGCGCAAAAAAGGTCATCCGGAATGAAGGATTCACTGGTCTGTACTCCGGTGTCGTGCCCCAACTGATTGGTGTCGCGCCGGAGAAGGCCATCAAGCTTACCGTGAACGATTTGGTTCGTGGCCACTTTACGGACAAGGACACCGGCAGGATTTGGTACCCTTGGGAAATTGTCGCGGGTGGTTCTGCAGGAGGATGTCAAGTGGTGAGTTAAACCCCCCACCCCCCTGCGAATGGTTCTGGTTTCAATCTCTAATAATTTTTTTTGGTCAGGTCTTCACCAACCCTCTTGAAATCGTCAAGATTCGTCTGCAGGTCCAAGGTGAGATTGCAAAGTCGGTCGAGGGTGCTCCTCGTCGCTCTGCGCTTTGGATCGTGAAGAACTTGGGTTTGATGGGCTTGTACAAGGGAGCCAGTGCCTGTCTTCTCCGTGATGGTACGCTATTACACCATTAAATCTATTGCTTTTGAGTACACTGACATGCTTGTTTCCCAGTCCCCTTCTCCGCAATTTATTTCCCCACGTACTCTCACCTGAAGTCCGGATTGTTCGGAGAAACCCCCACCAAAAAGCTTGGTGTTGTGCAGCTCCTCACGGCTGGTGCCATTGCCGGTATGCCTGCTGCCTATCTGACAACTCCCTGCGATGTCATCAAGACGCGTCTGCAAGTCGAAGCCCGGAAAGGTGATGTCGGATACACTGGTTTGCGCCACTGTGCAAAGTCCATCTGGAAGGATGAAGGTTTCGGGGCGTTCTTCAAGGGCGGACCGGCTCGTATCGTCCGTTCGTCGCCGCAGTTTGGTTTCACCCTAGCTGCTTACGAACTTTTGCAGAAGTGGCTCCCCATGCCTGGCTCTCAACCTAGCGTGACTACGCCAAGTGGGCAGGTTGAGCCCGGTGTCGGGTTGCAGGGTGCCAAGGCTCCTCTGCCGTACCTTAGGTCAAGGAACGCCCTAAAACTCATCCTTGACCTGGACGAGAATATTGGCCGCATCCAGATCCCTCAGAAGGGAAACTGGCCCAAGTTCCTCCAGACCCAGTCTCAGCCATGATGTGACTCTGTTTCCTTATTTCATTTTTTATTTTTACTTTGTTTTAATTTTTTTCCATTAGCGATACGCCAGCCACTTCACGTCCCATTTCCATTTTGTTTATCTGATATGAGTATATACACTGTTCTCCATTTTTCCATCCTTCGTCCTTCCATTCTTCAGTTTTTCCTATTCTTTTGTTTCTACCATTCAACGCTATCTTTCCCTAGGTTGGTGGGCTTTTTGGCCTTGCCTTTGGGTTTGGCTCTTGCGTAAAGGACTCATGCATGGCTTTTTTTCTTTTCTAGTACAGGTACCGTGGTTCATGTCACTTAGCAAAAAGCAGATAGATTTAAAAGGGGGGAAAGGTAGAGGGTAAAGGTAGAGGGTAGGGGGGAAGTAGAGAGAGGCGGATGATACATACATTTAGCATACGTATCGAATTTTCACAGACCTTGATTCTCTTCCCTTTTCTGTTTTAGTGCTCAGTCCTTGCTACTTTTTGCCCACTGAGCAGGTCTGAGCATGCCGGTCTACATTGGTCAAACGCTCCTAGGATGTCGAGGGCGAGGGCTACTTTACCCTTAGCAGCTTTCGTGATTTGAAAATAAGCCCCAAGCAACAAAGGACATAACATAGAACTATACGTACATATTTGGTGGTACATATTGTTAGATCATGGCCCTTTTGAATGCCAGCGTAACCTTCTGTAGGGCAGTGTTTTGCGATGGCAGACGTATGTCTAAAATAGATCTGGGTATCAAATTGAAAGACAGATATATACACACAAAATATATTGTACAAGTTGTTCTTTTGCTTCATACACATAGGATATGCAGCGTGGTTCCCACGTCAGGGTTCTAGGAGGATATCATACACCTTACCTCGCCTTGAGCTACGGTCAGTCCAGGACAAACAGTGCCCAATCCCCATAAATGACCGCCCCTCTAATAAATTCCCAAAAACAAGCCACATCTAGAAGAAGTTCAATTTTCGTCCCGATTGGGATTCCTTCGGTGATCCTTCATTCGAGTCACTTTCAGCCGGGATAACAGGTTCCTTAGGACCGGAGGCTTCTTCCAGGCGTTCCTGTTGTCGCTGCTGCTGCTGCTGCTGCTCTGGTGCTGCTTGTTGGCTCGTTCCCGTTGTGGTGGACTTCTGATGCCATAACGAGTCTTCGGCTTCGATTTCACGGAGGACTAAAAAGACACATGACAGTTAGAACAGATGATTCCAAGGCACAATTCCATGCATAGATAAGAAATGTATGAAAACGCACCCTCCTCCCACTCCCTTTCCTTCCCCATATCCCCAGTGCCCAACAACTTCTCAACGTCCACCTGCTCCCCTCTCTTCACCCTCTCAATGACCTCGCGCAGCAGCCCGATCTTCGCATCCGTCGACCGCGTATACGCTTTCCAATCGTTCTTCAGCAGGAGCATCCGTATCGCCTGCGAGCCGATGAGGATGAAAATAATGATGTAGAAAGTAGCGGGGTTCCATTCCTCGGACTTGCGGGCGTCCCGGGCTTTGCGGTCGCGGATAAATCGTGGGATCATGGACGTCCAGACGGAGCTCTGGGCAATTCGGGGTATGGAATTAGAAGTGGTTGATTGGAGGCGGGTTGATTGTTGGATAATATTAATATGAGTGAGTGCGGGGGTCGTTCGTGTACGGGCCATTGCGAGGCCATGTTTGAGGGATTGGGGGGGTAATCGGGGTAGCTTCGTACTGAGAGACATGGTCGTCCGCAGTATATGGATATCGTGAATTCGAAATCGGTGCGTTAGCCAGAATAACCATTTTTAAGCTTCAACTCATCCGAATCATCTGCAACTCCGATCGGAGAATCGGCGTTACTGTCTCCGATCCCGGTTTGGTATAGCGCGGTGTACGTTGCCGCGACAACATCGTTCGTCCTTCTTTGGCGGCCGACAGCCATGTCAGTGCAATTCGATGTTCACAGACCGCGATCACTAACTACAGCCACAACCTCGCTTCATTTGACAAGCTCGTTATTTGTGGATGGATATAGGGACCATCTAGCACCACAGTCACCATAATCCCTAGTAATGGCGGTTACAACTCTACCATCCGATTCCCAGGTGGAATTGGTGAAGCACGCCGTCCGTTCGACAACGACCTGCACGAATGCCACAGTGTCGTCTCTTCAGAGTCTCTTCCGGGGCCCACCGGCACAAACTACGGACACCGGTCAAAGCACCACGTCAAGAAAAACAAGCGGCACCGCTGCAAGCCGCGCCAAAACATCAACATCCCGGAGAGGAAAATCGACTAAGGAGACCACCACCCAATTGAACACCTTGGACGGGCCGCGATTATCACCTCACGAACGACTTGCGCTTGCCACGGAGGTTTTCAATACCACGTTGAAGACGCTCTCCGATGCGGTGAAGCTCACCTCGAAACGACAGCTGCCAGGCTCTGCTCACGATACGGCGAATCGCGCTACGAAATCACCCAGGAAGTCGAAATTATCTAAATACACACAACAATTTGAGTCCATAGCAGTGGAGGAGGGCTTAATTCCGTTAGGAGAATGTGCAAGATCGGCGCTGGCGTGTTTAAGGTCGCTGAAGAGCGAACAGGGGGGGCAGGGGAAACAGCCGCCGAATATGCAGTTGGAGCAGGGAGCGTGTGTGCTGGCGGGGCGGCTTTTGTCGCTAGGCCTTAACGATTTAGCCTACAAGGAGTTGCGGGCCTTGAAGAGGAGGATACAAAGTTACTTGGACAGCGTGGGTGTGAAGTCAAAGAAGGCAACGGGCGGAAACAAAAAGGATTCGCAGGAGGAAGAGGCGGGGAAAGAACGAATGTCTGACCTTCTCAGCTTTACCAATATTGATCAGGCCAAACCGTTTATTGGCCTTCTTGTTGCTTTCCAGTCGAATGCGCTACGATTAATCGCCTCTGAGAAACGACCCTCTATTACCCAGAAAGTCTGCCCGTCGCTACAGTTATCAGATCGCAGCAGTCCGGCTATGGTGATCATGGCTGCCGTGGAGGCTGGAGATATTTCCAATGATAAAGCCGCGCTTCAGCTGCAACTACTATCGAACACAGTTTTATCCCTATCCTCCGGGTCGCATGAATCGACCACCGACGCAGCAGCCACAACGAAGGAACGTCTTCGACCGGTAACGTCCCTGACTCTCCAGCTCTTATCTCTGGAGATGCGAAGTATGGGGTGGAAGCTTTCCGACCACGTTTGCGACGAAGCGAAAGAAGTGTGGGACCCATTGGCACGCTACCTTGCCAGCTTTGCCAACCACAGCAAGGGGATTGAGAAGTCCGAGTTCGCATTTATATACAAAACTATTGTTCGCCTCCAATCGGCCATCACCCAGACAGACCACCAAACTAGTACCCCACGAGACGTCCACTCGGTGGCCAGAATCGCGATCATTTTAGGCCAGCTTGCTCAGGATGCAGACTGCTTGGATGAGGCTTTGGAGCTGTTCAGGGAAGCTGTCACTCCGCTGTCTGATGGACAGTGTCTTGCTTTGGCCACGGTACGTTGCAAAATTGCCTCTCTCCACTTCCAGCGCCTCAAGTCGTCGAGCAAACCCCGTCCGTCTGAAGTCGCAAGCGCCGTTTCGGACGCGGCAGCGGCGCTGGGCTTGCAATTGAAGGGGAGCGCCAATGATTTGGATGAGCTGCTTGTGGAGGCCGCAAGGCTGAAGAAGATTTCGATGGCATGGCTAGGGGATGCAGTTACCAAAGATCGGGATAGGAAGGTGGAAGGACATGAGGTCTACGATCAAATTCGCAAATATCTTCAGGGGTTTCTGAGGTTCCTCCGTCGCTACATTGGACGTCAGCCTTCCGAAGACAGTGACTCAAAGGAACACGAGTTGTTCCAAAAACGGGCCACTGCATTGAGGAGTATCGTTCTCGCGGGTGTCGATTCAGCTGTCGCCCTAGGTAAACTGTCGGTTACGTCCCAGGGTCCTTTATGGGAAGAAGTATTCTCAGTCTTGGTCGACTGCCAACGACTCCTCACGACCATAATTCCCACCGTCCAGAAGGATTCCGACTCTGCGAAAACTGATGAGTGCGAAACGGGACTTGTGAAACTGTCCAATCTCTTCTGGTCCCGGTATATCAAGGAAAAGGAGTCTGGCCAGAACTGTCGCGCACTTCTGCCACTTTTGAAGCAGTCAACAACCCTACTCTCGAGCTGCTCGACTACCCAGCGTAACGCTGGCTTCGCGGCCTTGAAATATGAAAGACTTGCTCACCTGTACCTGGATGCCAACATGGGAGGCGAGTCTGACAAGGCCTTCTGCCAGTCCATCACGGAGCACATCGAATCAGGCGCTTTGGACCAAATTGCTTCTGACGTTTCGGGCAACAGCCCTCATCGAATTTGTCAGGACCCGAAAAACAGTGGCTTTATGCTCGGTCGTGCCATTTCTGCTTATTTGAGAATGAAATTGCGCACTAGGTCTGTGGAAGCGCCGGATTTGTTTGATGACGAGCGGTTGAGCATAGAGCAAAGAGGACTGATCCTAGAGTGGCAACTGGGCAGCCTTACCGATCTCCATATCCACGCTCACAGCAACGATTTTTTTCGTTCCACATTCAGCTCTCTCGCCTCGAAGTTGCTGCGACTCTACTCGCCGGAAAGCCATCCCATCCGCCGCATGCGGGCCATGCTATGTGCTATGCGCTTCATGTTAGAACGTCCGAGCTCTTTGGAAATACCCGTGCTGTTGGACATTGTTGAGGAGGGCGCCGATACCGTTGACATTAGATACGGCTTTGGCAAGGATTATATGCTAGCGCCTTTTGCGACTCATATCCAGAACGCCCTTTGCCTTACCATTGGACTTCACCAAGGCAACTTGCAGCACGATGAGCTCGACCGGATAATTTCATTATGGACTGACATTGCGAAAGAGTGCCAGGATTGGCAGGCGCTTGGATCGTGTATTGTCGATATCGACTACTGGCTTCTTCAACTTAAGGCTGTCGTCGATTACACCGAGATCCACGGACTATGGAAGATTCAACTCTCTGCCTTGGAGTTGGTCCTACGTATTACCGAACTCCAGGAGTCAGGGGACTTCTCTGAAGCGATCGTCGTCCTCTCGCGTTTGGTATTGCAGTACTGTCGACTTGGGCATTGCAAGAAGGCGAGTGGCTTGCTTTCTCGCGCTGACCAATGTCTGCGTGAAAATGAAGTTTCCTGCCTAGCATCTTTGTCAAACAAACTCGCACGAACAGAATACCTTCTCGAGACCGGAGATGTTGACAAGGCTGCTAGTGTCCTCTCAACCGCGAAAGCGCTCTACGAAAAGTACCAGAAGCAGCATGAATTGAACAATTGCTCTGTCCTTTCGAAGATCTCATGGGAAAGACTCGTTGCGGATGCAGCGTTCATCAACTCGCGTCTTTCGTTCGCCCAGGGGTCTATCACCCATGCTCTCTTCTTCGCCAAGCTTTCTGTACGATTGAACTGCCGCATCTGGGCCAAAGTTGAGAAGCTCGCGCAAAGGAAGCAGGGCAAAGCCTTGCAGGCCAGCAACAATTCAGAGATCGACAGTGTCATTGAAGGCATTGCAAATCTCGACGTTACCCAAGCATCTCCATCGACGCCTGACTCCTCAGTCAGCTACTTCCAAGGCGCGCCTTTTTGGCCTCATATTGGCTCGCATCATACATCCTTGTTGAATCTTGCGAGCCTGTCGGCCCATCATGGCCTTTTCCAGGATGCTGTATATTATGGGGAGCAAGCGCTGAAGGTCAACAAGACACTCAACGCCAACGTCCGTCTTGTTGCGTCTCAGACACAGCTGGGCTCCCACTGGGTCTTTGGTGGTCATGTGGCAGAGGGTCAGGAACTTCTGCAGTCTGCGGCGGAAATGGCAAGACACTTTGACAGCAGTATTGAGGTTATCTCGTTGCAGATGGGTCTTGCCTCGCTGCACCGTGCACAGGGCCAGTATCGTGATGAGCACCGCGCTCTTCTCGAGGCTGGTAAGGTTATGACCGATGTTATTGCTTCTGAGGTATCTGATGACATGTCAGTGTCGACTGGGGTTTCTGATTTGGAGGAGAAGATGGATAAAATGCGGATTCGAGGCGGAAGTCGGAGAACCCAGCAGCCAGCGGCTACAAAGACGACTCGCCGCACCCGCGCAGCATCATCATCCGCACGAAATGCACCTAAGGAGGCTTCGAGTCCAGACGCGGACTCCTCTGCGGTCGAATCGAAGTCTCTGTTGCAACTCAGAACAGACCTTCTTCGACACCAGGCCGACTGCTCGCGGGCACTGCGAGATTTCGACACGGCAACAAGTCTCCTAAATGATGCTCGACAACATGCTCTTTCCCGGGACAGTCAAATATCGCTTCATCTTGGCGAGAGTGAGCACTTCCTCGCCGATGCTATTCGAAATTTCGCCAGACACTCTGTGTACTGCGTACTTCCAGAATCCACCATCTCCTTGCCATCCCTCGAGTCACCGAAGAAGGGTGCTGATGAAGCATCTTCTGCTGTAAAAGCGTCAACATCGCGCAAAACACGGGCACCGGCCCGGAATGTGCGTGCCAAAGCCCCAAAGACAAGCGAGGACTTTACTGTCATGTTGTCCAAGGCAAGCGACTGTCTCAACAATATCTTCCCTACTGCTACGGCGATAGGATCTACGCTCGACAGCCATGCGGCTTCTAGGCTGATGAGTCGGATCTCCATGCTGTCGCACACTACGGCACCAGGGTCAGTGACGGGATCTCATATCCCGGCAAATGTCAATGGTAAGTACCCTGCAGCTCGAATTATGACGTTGGTGTCCGTCCTGACTTGGACAGAAATTGGCCGTATTGGTGCGTTCAATAGAGAGCGCGTTGCGATCGACCTCGACAAGCAGCTGACGGACTTTTTTGATCCGTTGCTTTGGCCAACAACTTCTTCGATGGCCACGGAGGCTGAGGACGACTTGTGTTCCAACTTCACCAAGGACTACGTTGACATTTTGCCCGAGAATTGGAATGTCCTTTCATTATCTTTGAGCGCGGATTGCACCGAGTTTGTCGTCTCGCGTCTACACAAGGGTGCGACACCATTCCTCTTGCGCCTTCCCCTTAAGAGAGGAAACTCGGATGAAGATGATGAGCAGTTTACCTTCGAGGATGGCCGGGAAGAAATGCAGGAGTTAATCAAGCTGGCCAACGAAAGTGCGCATGCCGCGAAGGCTCAAGTGGATAAGAATATGAAGCAGCAGTGGTGGAAGAACCGCGAAGCTCTGGACCGTCGCATGGAGAACCTGCTGCAGAACGTTGAGAATGTGTGGTTTGGCGGATTTAGAGGGATTTTCTCGCCGGCTCCGATGGAGGATAACGTATTCTGCCGATTCGCCAGCGCATTCCATTATATTCTCGATAAGCATCTGCCATCCCGACAGAAAGGTGGGCGATCTACGTCAGGCCCTAAGTTGACGCTGCACCGCAATGTGCTCGAGCTATTTACCGGCATCAAGGACTTGGAGGCACAGGAGGATCCCGAGGAGACGTTGATGGACCTTCTGTATTTCGTGGTGGATATCTTGCAGTTCCAAGGGGAGCGCAATGCGTACGATGAGATCGATTTCGATATGATGGTCGTGGAGACACTTGATGCTCTGAGAGGATATCACGAAACAATGAAGAGCGAGCCAGCCAAGGCGCAGCCTACCCATACGGTTCTGATTCTCGACAAGTCGCTCCACCTGTTCCCATGGGAGTCGCTTCCATGTCTTCAGGGGTCGCCGGTGTGCCGGGTTCCATCTCTGGAATGTCTGCGGGACCGAATTTTGCAATTCCGGGGCGAACGAGGAGAGAGCTCTCGGATTACTATTGATCGCAGCAATGGGGCCTATATTCTCAACCCCGCGGGCGATTTGCAGACTACGCAGGGAACCTTTGAGCGGGATCTTTCTCGACTAGACCGTTGGACCGGAATTGTTAATCGACAGCCGACGGAGGACGAATTCCGGGATGCCTTGGAGACCAAGAATCTGTTCCTCTACTTCGGTCACGGCAGCGGTGCCCAATATATCCGGGGACGAACCATCAAGCGACTTGATCGATGTGCTGTCGCATTCCTCATGGGCTGTAGCAGCGGCACCCTGACCGAAGCGGGCGAGTATGAGCCGTATGGGACACCGATGAATTATCTGCATGCTGGAAGTCCCGCGCTGGTTGCCACGCTCTGGGACGTCACGGATAAAGACATCGATCGTTTCGCGCAGGCGACATTTGGCCGATGGGGACTTATCCCCAGTAATGAGGGGGAGACGGGGACCTCCACAAACAAGGGCAAATCGCGTGCTTCTCCGCACCAATCTAGCGGGAAGTCGGCGGTGGCTCTAGATGAGGCAGTCTGTCAATCGAGGGGTGCATGTGTGTTGAAGTATTTGAATGGAGCTGCACCCGTCATTTACGGCGTTCCTTCCGTGTTTCTTGAATAAGGAGTTGAGTTTTCTTTGGTTCATGGCGTGGCATGGAATAGCATTAGCTTTTACAGTGTTTGATTTATTTTTTTCTTTTCCCTGTTGGCGTTATGAATGGATGGGGATATCTTGCATAGAATATCGTGTTTGTTTGTTATACTACTGTAGATGTTCTCTATGGAAGCCTTGAGACTTTCTCTTTCCATCTTCAGTCCAAATCCATGCTGCCTTTTGCTGCCTGAGCAGCCTGGAGCGCTTTCTAGAACAGTGTGGTGAGAGCAGGGTGGTGTACATCCAGATTCAGGAAGTTGAAAAGGACTCCGTTATGCTCTTAGGAGTGATGGATTCCGCGCGGACAATATTGCCGAATGGAGTCATCTTATTAACCTGCCCCTCATGTCCCCTCATTGTCCTCTTATTTAACTCCATCCGCCTCCCCCGATACCAGAACAACCTCATATGCCCATTTACACACACAGTTCACCATGTCCGTCACAACCAAAGCAACAATCGCGTCGTTCGGCGGCAAGCTCCTCAAGCTCAGCCATGCCGCCAAGTCCACCAACTGCGAAATGAGCTTCAACCTGTACCTCCCCCCGCAGGCCATCAGCCAATCCGCCCAGAAGATTCCTTTGCTCGTTTACCTCTCGGGTCTGACCTGCACGGCGGATAACTGCTCCGAGAAGGGCTTTTTCCAACATGGTGCAAGCAAGCACGGTATCGCCGTGTTGTACCCGGATACTAGCCCGCGTACGCACCTCTCCCCTCTGTTTATGCGATTGAGAGACTAACAGTTGAATCCGGTTGGTATAGGCGGCCTCAACATTGAGGGCGAAAACGACGCCTACGACTTCGGCACGGGAGCGGGCTTCTACGTCGACGCAACCAAGGCGCCCTACAACGCTGGCTACAACATGTACACTTACGTCACGGACGAACTGCCCAAGACGGTTTTTGCGGCATTTCCGCAGCTGGACGCGGAGAGAGTTAGTATTACGGGACATAGTATGGGAGGACATGGAGCTTTAACTGTCGTATGTTTTGCCTCTTTCTCCCTTTTTAATTTTTTTATTCCGTCTTTGAACATATTGGAAGTAACAAATGGGTTAGTTCCTCCGCAACCCTGGCAAATACAAGTCCGTCTCTGCATTCGCACCCATCTCCAACCCGATTAACTGCCAGTGGGGCCAAAAGGCATTCAGTGGGTACTTCGGGGAGGACCAGCAGGCCAAATGGAAGGAGCACGATGCCACGGAACTTATCAAGAAATGGTCTGGTCCGTTGGATACGTTGATTGATGTTGTACGTTCCTCCCCTTTCCCTCCAGACGAGATCTTGTATACATATACGGATAGGACAGGAGTTGATGACGAACAGGGAACCGGCGACAACTTCTACAAGCAAGGCCAACTCCTCCCCGAGAACTTTGAAAAGGCGGCGTCTGAGAAGGGCGTGAAAGGCGTCAAAGTCCGCTACCAGCCCGACTACGACCATAGCTATTATACTATGGCGACTTTTGCCGATGACCATGTGGATCATGCGGCGAAGTTCTTGTTTGCTTAGTGGGTTTTCCCCTTTGCCATTTTCCCGTCCATCAATCCCGTCTCTTGTGTATGTAATAGGAAAAATGAATGAGAAGTGAGTAAGTGATGGCGTTACTGTTTGTTATGTTTTTGTGGTCTGGTTCTAATCTTGGTTGACCATGTCTTAAGTGACATCCAGGGTGTTAAATCCGTGATTTAGTACAATTTTGTATCGATTAGTTTGTAGCGGGTATCCCCATGTCCTTGTTATAGTTATATGAAGAATGAATATGTGTTTAGTATTATGAACAGTTGATCATTGTAAGGGCAGGCCATGTTTATGAATATGTAGAATTCGGAATCGCTCAATGGTCGAGAACTCAGAACCATTTGGTGGTCGATTACATGCCCCATCCCACTGCTCATGGGTCATGAACCCCCAGCTCTGATCGCTTCGCGTCAACCAATGCTGGAAAGGACAAAAATTTAGAAAGACATACCGGAGGAGTGCACCAAAGGTGTCCGCGCGGCGCTAGTGTACAGAATGTATCGCTAGTTCAATTTTAGTAGTAAATTTGTATGGGAGTGGTAATCAAGGCAACATAGTACTGGCTTATTAGTAGAGATGCTCTTCCAACATGAAACAAATATCAAAAAAAGAAGAATGAAGCTATACATACTCTTCTTCTAGGAAGGCAGAGAGGTCTTGATAAGTTGAGAGCTGTCCTTTCATCTACCTGCCCTTCCAGTCCCATGAATCTTTTGCTTGCTGACCTTCATGATACTTGTGCCTCCTTTCAAACAGATTATCTCTTCATAATGCCTAAGCAGGGGCTGAATCCAGGCCTGAGTATTCTCTTGTGGTAGCTCATTCTATGCCTTGATCCCTGGCTCTTTAGCAGTCTTCTTATCACATGGTGTGCCTTGTGCAGTTGTAGACCTCTTCAGCCATGGCCAAAGGGTTCAATTGCATTAGGATCAGGCAAGTTGCCAGGGCAGTCATCAACATGTTGGATCTCATAATGATTATGTATACAGTTTATAGATGTTCGCTTGTGATTAAGTTGGTGGCGCACTTGCAGGACTTGAGACATGAATAAGTAAATCATGGCAGGCTGTCCGGCGGAGAGAACACTAAATCAAGTCCACAGACCCCAGATCCGATGCCTGTGTGAATCATACCAGGGTCAACATGGTACTATCTCACACTAGAACTCCAGATCACTAAAGACAACCCGCATCATGGCGCCCTCCAGCGGCAAGGGATCGAGAACCTTCTCAATATATGCCGGCCAGTCGTCAAACCACTGCAATAGGGGGAAGATATGAGCGTATTCCCAGTACGAAGGATACCATCCAGCCGTTTCCCAGTCCACAAGAGCAGCTACTTCATACTCTTCTTCATTTGTGACAGAATTAACGACCTTTCTGACAAGAACATTCTCTCTGTAGAGATCTCCGTGGGTGAACATAGGCGGATGATTGCGAAGTGCTAATGGGAGGTGGCGAGCAAGATAGTCGGAGAGAAAGCTGTGAATATTTGTTTCGCTCCACATAGTTTTTGAGCGAAGTGCGATGGCTCTTCCGAATTCTTCTTCCGTCTGAAAAGGGCCGGTAACAGCAGTGTCATTTTCACGAGAAAAGAAATACCTATGGGGAACGGGTCCTCGGTCGACACTGCCGTAAAACCCGGGCGATGGCAGCGCTCTCATTTTATCGAAGATGCATCGCAATTGTCCGACAATCGAGTGTTTATTTGCCTCAGTGAGCGAAGGCCACGTCATTCCTAGAGAAATGCCGGGGATGTATTCCATGACGATATACAGGATGTCCCGATCGCGGTACATGGCGTAGAGTCGTGGCGCTGCGATGTTGAGCCGTTTTTCAACAAAAAGTAGGGCATATCCCTCATTTTCGGTCACAAGTGGGCCATATTTCACAACATATTTGTCTCTGATTACGACCAGGCGCCCACCATATTCTGATCTCTTGGGGAGGGTTCGTGTTGCCCGTTCAATCTCATTCTGATCAGGAAGAGGCCCTGGTAATTGACCAGCATCCCGATAATAAGGAAGGGGGAATAGCATAGTTGGAGAGGCGACGCCTCACTGAATAGAACAGTTGATGGCAAGTTGAGGATGCGGGCCCTAGTCCACTGTGTATATGTCGGAGCATACGGACGTTCCCTTCCGCCTGCGCTTGGTTCGACCTCACTTAGTCATAACCAAGTTAGCTAATGTAATCTGATATCGAACTTATCTTAGTGCTCTCAGACCACAGCCAGTGATGAGACACAATTCTGCTCGACGAATCCATAGACGTTGAGAAGTAGTGGCACGATTGGAGACATGAGGCTCTACCTTCGGCTGCGGCAATCCGTTGGTGTTTGAAGCCAAACAAAACAGCACGCGCCACAATGCAAACAATGCTCCGCCTTTGTGCTGATCATCGTGGCTGCGGCGCAGGGCCTCCACACACACATACATCTATTGCAGGGGATTTCATCGGCTGTCAGAGTTGGAGACCGAGATCCGATTCATATTTCTCACCACCAAAAATCTTAAGAAAAATCATTTGATTGATATCAGTTCCTCAGCTTTATGGGGATTTCTTAGTGAAATCTGGCATGGTGGTAAATTAGTATTAGAATTTAACCTCTACTCACCTTAAATTCTAAGAAGCATCCAGAATTGCTTGATTTCTGCTTATTTGTAAGGATTATTATTAAGAGGTCTTCGCTACTAATATGAATTTTGGCCATAGTGTTGGTTCAGTCCGCCGTAATTACTCTGTACTTTAGATATAAATACCGAATCACACCGTTCTTGGTATCATCACATCTTACCTCCTCCTTCTTCCCTTCCTTTCGTCCTTCCTCATAACTAGTCTGTGTTCTCTACAACTGTCTTCAATACTTTGTATATTTTTCGCAACCAAATATGGCTTCTGACAGCTCTCATTTACACGATACCAACGCCTCCCGCGAACGTCGTCGGGTACCAGTGAACGTCTACTACTCCATGCCGTACTATGCCCACTTCTTCTTCGCATACTCCGTGGGCGGATCGTTCTTTTGTGCCAAGTTCAGTGGTCAAATGTCCACGGTGGCATCGGCGGCTCTTTGGACCGTCTTTGGCGTTTCATGTTTGGTGCTGTATTCCCCCGCCTTTCATGTTGAACGCAAGAAGCTCGATGAGGAAGGCAATGAAGTCACATTGCAGTGTCCATTAATAGGTTTCAGAGCATGTGAGGTGTATTTGGACGTGGAGGGAATCAATAAGGGCCTGTATGATCCCTCGGATGGCGATATCGACCGAAGACTTCATGATGGGTACAGGCATGGGCCTGCTCTACTTCGGATTTAAACGATGTAAGAGGGGCGAAGACAATGTCATTTCTACAGTTATACCATGGCCAACGGCTGGAGTGCTGGACGAGCAAGGCCTTCACGACTTGGCCGCCCTCTCCGCCTAATCCCTGGGGTCGTCTGCATGTACGACCTTACCAGCCCAGCGAGCAGGATTAGCTCAACAAGTATTTAGTAAGATTTATTATGAATATGAGGCGACCAGCTCTCACAGTTGAATTCCCCTCTCTCAGGGCCTGGCCCAGGCCATGGAGAGCAGTGAAGAAATAAGATAGTAGTGGACAGTTTGACGCATCTGCCTATTGTTCGAAATCAATAGACCCCCTCAATTGGCATGCGAGCTTTTTCACTGGTGGTCCTGGCCTAGGGCTCTGGCTTCCCATAGTGAATGGTTCTCAGAAGACTCCTTGCTGTAGGACTTGTTGGATTACCAATCAAATAATAGGTTCTCAATAAGAATGATCATGACTGTTCTCAATGATCTCATGGCGCTACACGCCCCTTATTCTTCACTGCTTGCTGTGAATAGGCACAGTGGTCCATAGCTTTTGGGCCCAATTCTAGGCGCTATTCATTGTGTTTTTGCTGTATTCAATCCTTCTTTGGGGTGCTCTAAAAGCCTCCATAACATTCACTGAAAACTCCATTGAATTCGTAGAGCTTTCTAGACACCAAGGCCTAGGGTATAAAAGCATCTCTTTGCCCTGGCTCCCTCTTCTTTTCTTCTTCTTGTTAGGGAATACTCCAAATTGTCTCAATTAATAGGCTATTGTACAATGAAATCTCAAACTGAGGAAGGGAAAGGAAACTTCCGCGCTTTTGTGCGTATGAAACAGATTCTTTACCCTATCTGTACTGCTTAGGGCTGACTTTCCTTGTTTCATCAGATCTTGCTTCGCTGCTGCTTTTGCTGTGTTAAGTGTCGCCACACCGCGACAATCTATAGAGGTGTCATCATGACTAGTATATAAAGTATTTTGCATGACTGCCTGCTCACCGATTTGGTTGCCTGCCTCCCTCCCGATTCTCATCTTTTCTTCCCCTCCATCTCGGCTCTCCCCTCGGTGACTTACTGCGTCTTCAGCCTTGAATCTGCCTCTACGCGCCGATCATGTCGAGTTCGGCCAAGGGAAAGCAACCCACGGTCTCTGCGCAGCGAGCCACTGCCGCATACCGAGAATATGACCACCCTGAACGAAAATCTCTGATTAACGAGCTCCTAGACAATCTGAGCATCCATGAACACTTGCATGCGGAAATGCAGGGCTTTCTCTGGATATCTGACATTCGGCGTCTCCGGAGCCTCGTCCGCGAGTCTAGAGTTGTTCGGCAGGAAGAAGATAAGATGAACGACAACAGTGAGAACGAGAGCGACGACGACGAAGATTATGATGATGGCGAGGATGAAGATGACGAGATGGACATAGACGACATAGACGACATAGACGACGAAGATGGTGAAGACGAAGGTGACGAGGGCGATGACCACAGTGTAATCAAGGCGCTGCCGATTTTATTTCGGCATGGATGCGAGATCGTCCGGGTGTCGGAAACCTGTAGGTTTGTTAACCTGGAATCATGTAAGTTCAATGCTGATCACCTTGGATTTCTAGGGTGCTCCCGGGCCCGCCTGCGCAAGGTTCCCGCAGCCCCCAGCAAGAACCTCCGCCCCGATGAGATCGACCCGAGGGTTCGGGATAACGCAGAGAAAGAAGAGGTAAGTTCATTTCCCCATCAAGGTCAGAGATGCTCATGCTCATCAATCTTCTAGGCAAGCAAGCGCGACAAGAAGCTGTGTGTGGTCACCAAGATGGGGGGCCCATACGAGGTCGCTCACATTTACCCCTTCTCGTTGAACCCGCACACGGATCAGTCGACCATGATGAACTTCTGGCTAATCCTCAAAATTTTCTGGTCAAAATCCCAGGTCAAGGCCTGGGAGAAGGCGGTCATGGGGGGGAGGGGACTGAAAGGCCCACGAATATGCTCACCCTTAGTCCCACAGTTCACAGGCTGTGGGGGGGCTGCTTCTTTGCCCTGAAGCCAGTCAGGGTCGTCAGCAAGCGGAAGATGGTAGTCGAGTTCCACTGGCTGCAGCCACGGCCGAAGGCCAAGAAGCAACTGATGGTCAATGCCAGGATACGCCCGGACTGTCTCGCCGAGGTCGACTCCCCTGGCCAGGATATCAGATTGCTTCACTCTCCCAGCAAAACAATCATCACCTCTGGAACAAGGATCGCCATCCGTACAGATGATCCTCGGAAAAGACCACTTCCATCCTTTGCCCTCCTCCAAATGCAATGGAACCTCCAGAGGGTGGCAGCATTGTCCGCAACGGCGGAGTGGCGGGAAGAAGATTGCGGGGACAGTGACGACGATGATGCTACCGACCGAGAGAGTGTTTGTCCATTCTGGGACGTCGATTATGAATACGACAGTTGCTTTGTTGATTTTTAATAACTAGTCAATCAACTAGTTAGTTAATTCGGATATTTGCCGATTAATCATGATATCCTCGAGTTATTTGAGATATTAGCTTATTTGACGTGTTGATGATGGCTGCAATTCACACCAACAAACCTCGTTCACTACTAGTTAGCTGCAACTTCTGACTTCTCTTCCTCCACCTCTTTTGATCTAAAGAGTAATATGCTTAGTCGGAGTTACATAAACAACAGGAAATACCGCACTTTCACTTTCGTTCCATTTATAACTATTTTAGACACCTAATAAAGCGTGACTTAGGACCCTGTCTATGACTCGACTAAGAAGAAAGAACGGAAGGTACATCTAAATATAAGATGAAGAGCATATAGAACCCAATAATTAATCCATAGGGTCAGGGAACCATGGAACCCAATGAAAGGGAAGATGAATCATCATTTCAGAGATTAGCTTATGGATTTGCAAGAATCAAGAGCTGCACTGTACTAGTGGGAATAGTTGGCCTTGACACAACGCCAACCTCTGCGGAGATTTGGGGGTTGCTAGGAGGACCCACCTCAGCCCTAAAATAGATCCACTCCGTACTAAATATAGGCGCAGGGTCAACTCCCACGTTCTTGAGCGGCCGGCGTCCAGAAACCTCCCGTGGCTTCTGAGGATCTGTTGACCATCTACTAGAGACACCGATATTGAAGTCAATTTGGCTGATGAGTGAAAATAAAGGCCTGTCACGTCTTTATACCAGAACGCTTTGCAAAACTTCAATCAGACAACATGCTTGGAAAAGCTTTTAACGAATTCATAGAGCCCTGCAAGCAGGTCAAACATCTCTGTAATGGGCAAGTGGTTGTCGCAAGTAAGCGCAACAGCTTGATCCAGATGGCTAAACCATTGTGCTGACCATCTGGGGTCACTCACTGCGCCTGGTCGTTGTTTGAAAGCCAGCATTGGTAAATACTATCTTGTGAGATATCACAAAACAAGCCTTATTCCCGGTCTCTACTGTTTGACCTACGCGCTAGCCACGGGATCATTGTCAAGGATTTATGGAAAGATGATCAGGCTATTTGGAAACTTTGGGTATGTGGGATTTGGCTCGGGTTTTCATTTGCTATAGACAGGACTGAACATAGATCTGGTTCTGAATTATGATTGACATTGAGCCTCGCTCTTTCGCGGATTCTAAGCTAGGAATTAGAAGGCAAGGGCGATTGTGGTGAACTCGCAGACTGACGTTTCGACACGTTTCTATTCGCGTTTCCAGAGCTCTTGGCCTCAAAAGGCTCGTGTAAACCCTATTAACTACTCGAATCCCTTTGAATCTAGAAAGCACTCGATATATTTCGTTCAAATCACATGTAGCGAATTCATACATAAAGCTTTCTTCCCTTCTTTCCCTTTCTTCCAGTTCAACAACGATAATCGCAGACGCGTCTCACTCCTCCTGAACTTTACGTGACGGGGGTGGACTTTTCTTGACCAACACGAAGTCCCGCTCCAACAGCCAGAAGCCGGTGGGTTCACGACCGTCAATCAACTTCGTGACGACAGTCAAATTATGCTGCTTCGCCAGCTCCAGACCCTTGCACCATCTGTTATCAACAATCAAGCTTTTCTTCACACCAAAGACTGTGTCGCTTTCGACAAAGTTGCTATCGCGCGAGGATAGAGCTGTGATCAATTTGCTGTAGTCGGGATGCATCCCTATGAAATGCTATAGTAGTATGAGCGTCATGCGTAGCACGATAGAGCATGATTGGGTATACCATATGAGCAAGCCTATACCAGTGCCTGTTCAACTTCCTCAGAAGCTCTCCAACAGGCCCATCATTCGAAATAGGATAAGCCACTGGTTTCACACATTTAAACAAATAGTGGCCGTTGGAATTAGTGAAAATCTTCCCATGGTAGTTCGGACCCTGGATTCCCTCATATCCAAGGTCGTAGATGCCATTGCCATCCGTCTCCCACACATCCATTAGAGCTTCGGGTACGGCTTTCCCATCCGTGTCACGTATGAAGCCGTGCACGATGGTTGGCTCACCGGGCGTGCCTTTTGCGGTGATGGATTCGCGTATTCGAAGGAGTGGGCCTCTTCGTCGTGGAATGGGCCTAGCACTGAGGTTTCTGTGGCTCCAGAGACTGCTGGATTGGAGATTGCGTCGACGAGAGCTGAGATGCCGAGAATGTCGGATAGGAGGACGAATTCGTGGCAGACGTCTGTTGAGATTTGTCCGGCTTGTTCCCCGATGGCTAATAAAAGATAATGCATATAGTAGGAAGCACGACTTACTCGAGTGAGGTATTGCCACGCCTGCTCCCACTCATCGAACTGCAAATTCACATCGCGAACATAGTCGTGCGAGGCCTTGACCAATTCCGTGATGAGGTAGCGGAGACGAGGGTTGTCACACATGGAGTTGATTTGCATGACGTTCTCCGTGATGTTGTCCATGGTTAAGTCAAGCATAGGTGGGTGGCTGAGAGGGCTGAGATAGTCGAGACATGTTGCAATGATACTGAAATGATTGAACACATTTGCTGCTCTCACCAATGAGAGATCTCCGACTTTATACGTCTATTCTGGTTTCCGGTGTATAGAGTGCATAACCAGCCAATAACTACTTTTGTGAGCTACTTGATAAACAACTTCCCCACACGCCATGTTCCGACGGGTGGGGTTAACTTCCGTCGGAAGTTCGCGGCCATGCACTTGAAGCGTTACTGCTAGACTACAAACAGACTATGGCTGCTTACAGCAGTCATAACAAGTATTCCAGGTATCCATCTATGCCAGCACAATATGCTTTTGTGGGAAAGCATTCAAAAAGAGCCTTCTTTAAAAATGCAAAAGAAATATTACATGTAGAAGATACATTAAAATTGCAGAAATGCTAAAAGTGGTGGCAACAAAACTTGGATTTATTTCCCAGTATCTATGGCTCCGACGGAAGGACCGAGAACGAATTAAGCACGGCGATAGGAAGTAAGGTTATTCCCGGCTATCCGAGGACAGTTATATAAAAGAAGGTTTGAGAGGGTCGATTCATTGTCGGTTTATCTAATCAATTCCCCTCTCAAGCATACAGTAAAAGTCCGCCATAACCTTCGTTCGAGGACAAGCCAAGTGGTTTATTAAGTGGTTTCAATCTCGATACATCGAAGCTTCACGACCTGAAACGCATTGTGTACATAATGGCCCAGACGTGGGATCAAAATGAGCTGCGGGCTCGCTTTTGTCATGCCCTTTCCGAAATGTACAAGGCTGAAGTTCCCTTGTACGGAGACCTAGTTGAGGTGGTCAGGGAAGCAGACGCGAAGGCAGTCCAAGCCAGCCAGAAGCTAGGGGGAACAAATTTAATTGACCCGGATGACGTCTTGCCTTCGCGACACCGGGTCGAGCGACATGGAGCCATCCGACTGGGAACCGCACAAGAGTTGAGCACGATACGACGCATGTTCGCCGTGATGGGGATGCACCCAGTGGGCTATTATGATCTGAGTCTCGCCGGGTTTCCAATGCATGCGACCGCTTTCCGGCCGAAGACCCAAGATGCCCTCTCCCAGCATCCTTTCCGCGTTTTTACCACGGTCTTGCGGATGGACTTGTTGACGGAGAAGACGCGGGCACTGGCGCAAAGGGCGTTGAAACAAAGAAACATATTTACTTCCAGACTTCTCGAGATTTTGGATATCGTCGATGCAAAGAACGCTTTAACGCCAGGTGAATGTATCGATTTCATCAACAATGGATTAGAAACGTTTAGGTGGCATTCGAAAGCGACGGTCACTCTGGATGAATACATGCTACTCAAAGCCGAGCACCCACTGATTGCCGACATTGTCTCTTTCCCTAACGCCCATATAAACCACTTGACTCCGCGCACCATCGATATCGACTTGGTCCAGCAGCTCATGCTGGATCATGAACTGCCCGCCAAGGAACGCATTGAGGGGCCCCCAAAACGGCAATATCCGATTCTCCTGCGGCAGACAAGCTTCAAGGCTTTGGAAGAAACAGTGTACTTCAGAGATGCATCCAACACCTATGTGAAAGGGTCCCATACTGCTCGATTTGGTGAGGTGGAACAAAGAGGTTGTGCCTTGACGCGCAAGGGGCGCCAGCTCTACGATCAGATCTTGGACCGAGCGAATGCAGAGGCTTCAAAGATAAAAGTCAAGGGAGATGATTACGAGCAATTTCTGGAAGATCACTTCAGATTATTTCCGGATAGCTTATCAGAGCTGCGCGAGCATAACCTGGCATACTTCTGCTATCAGTTGATACCGACAGGCGAGAGGTTGGTAAAAGATAGGAGAACTGCTTCAAAATTTGGGACTACTGCGGTGTCTCTCCGAGAATTATTGGATAAGGGAGTTTTGACATATGAGCCCCTTGTTTACGAAGACTTTCTGCCTCTGTCCGCGGGTGGCATTTTCAACTCCAACCTCGGTAATGTCTCTCAGTCCAAGCAACTTATTATGAGTGCAGAGCCAGACCTTGGTGGCTTTCAGCTCTCTTTGGGGACTTATGTTGCAGATGAGTTTCACCTTTACGCTCAGATGCAGCAGGAGTCTCTCAAGCACTGTGCGCAGCAGTTAGGATTGGAGGATATCATTGTGGAGTGAGAACAACGCCAACAATGCATTGTGACCGTGCCCCATATCCACTTTGACCTATGTATTGTGATCCGCGTTCATTGAATCTAGCCTGTGTTTCTCTTTCTCCAATAATAATGGATATGAAATATCACTCTACCCTCCATGAATTGTCCGCTTTGGTAGCCATCTAGAAAGGAAAAGGCGCCTTTCACCTTCACTATGACAGTGGCATGGCGCAGAAGCGGGAATGCTCCATACACCTGTCTATACCGTGTCTACTGTGTTCCTAGAAGCATTAGTACATTCATGTCAGGCGGACATTTCCATGCAACCAACCATATAGTGGAAAATGCCATTGGCAGCTTGTATACTCTGGAGCCGAGTTAGACTATTGAGATTTTACGACGTGGAACGATCTTTATCGGAAGTACTTGGCTCCCAAAAGTCATGCTAGGAACGGGAAACAGCTAACACATACCTGGTCAGGTCATCATCTGGGCCATGAGAGGTAAGGTGGCCTCGGACCCAGAGAACTACAGTGATAACTGTGAGACAGTCCCAGATCCGGTGGCTCTTGCTCCGTTGCGCGCTGTGGTCCTGGGGATGGTACACTACCAAAACCACAACTTCTTGACATAGATGCACCACACACAGACCCAACAACCACCGACCCACCCCATGCCAGACCAATCTATATCCAAAAAGGCGGCTCCTGTTACGGTCAGGGTTCTAGGTCGTAATGTAACGTACGAAGGGTTCAAATAATACGAATAGTAAGAAGAATGTGAAGTAGAATAGCGCTTCCGTATGTTCCGAGACTGACCGCTGGTTTCTGAAGGCCTTTTCACCATTGTGCCAAGCACGTGATTTACGGCTAGTTTGGACCCTTCGGGTTTAGTACCAGGCTCGAGGTGTTCGGCCCGGAGTGTTCCTGATCCTGACAGCTCCATCCCCAGGAACTCTCCGCCCCAGCCGCGAACATGTCCTGCGAACAGGCAGTGACAACGCGCATTTGGATCATGGGCGATTGGGCGTAGAGAACTTGCACAATAGTCGGGAGATATTATTTTGGGGGTTTTTTTTTTGTTTTTGGAAGTTTGTTGGAGCGGTATCTTGTTTGTTGGTGGTATGAATGTTAAAAACTCTAGTTACAATGCCAAGTGAGTGGATACAAGGGAACTAGGTGAGTGGAAATGTATACACCTAATTTGTACTTGTATTCAATTGCCGCCAAGCCCAGAGGAAGCATACCATGCTTTCTCTCAGCACACACATTCCCTTAATACTACAACACTCCAACTTATGACTCACTAAACTGCCTTCAGATGGCCTTTGATGAGCCGTCGGCGTCCTTCATATATAGTAGTCCGTCTTTTGCCCAGTTCCTGGATATCGGGTCCAAAAGTGGCAAATCTGCCAGCACCGCAAACCTGCTCTTCCAGAAGTCCCATCGACTCATGTTTAGCACATGTCCTCCTGTCCACAGCCATTTCCCACCATGGTCAATGATGCCTGAATCAGATGACCAACCAGGTCTGGATGATTTGGACTGGCCACTGCAAATATTGTAGAGCTGGTGACCGCAGATCTGCATCCATCGCTGTGCTGACTCCAAGTACAGTCTTGATGCTCGGATTTGAATGTCTGTATCCAAGGATGTCTCCAGAGCATTGACGAAGATGAACTCAGCACCCCAGAGGAGGTCTGTCTGGACGTCGGCAATGGTTCCATGCAGATAGTAGATAGCAGCCCAGGTCTGAGCGCTAGTGAAGGTTCCAATGTGGGCGTCCCATTCCTCAGTATCCAGCGGGGTCAGATTGCCTAGCTCGGGGGCAATATCTATATTGTTGCATCAGTCACGGTGCAATTCTGAACTGAAGTGGAGATGGAGCCAGCATACCCAGACCATACTCTTCAATGTACATGCCAGTCTGAGGCAGACTGCCATTTTTCGATAGAGCATTGAGTAACTCAACCAGCCGTGTGGCATTGGCAATGCTGCTTCCGGTGTACCTAACTGCTTGAAAGTACGCTTGGTAGAAGTTGTGGTAATCATCTCTATCAATGGTGCTAGCAAGTTGATCAATATTGGCAGTAGGATGCTTCAAGGCCTCCACAATCGGTTGGGCGACGGCCCGCAGATTGCCATCATCGAGAAACTCCTCGAGCGCTTGTTCGGGTGTCATGGCAGTCATTGTGAATTTCGTTATAGGGGTCTTGTCCCAGGATATGCCAGGCTTCCCGTGGGAATTATGCGCAGCTTTTAAGGGAATCATGGCAGCCTAGCGGCAGTCCTCAAGCTGCCCCCATGCGTCATCATGATGTAGCGACGACTGAGTCATCTGTTGTATTTGGGCCCACTGGTCATTAATTTTGAAGCCTGCCTCGACCCTCGTAATCGGTCAGCAACGATGATCCATCTAAGCCACAGGGTGCTTGGTCAGGCTAAATATAGGAAGTAAAGCGGGGGGTGTCGTGAAGAAGGCGATGCTGTCTGGCCAAGAGAACTAGCGTAGTGCTTGGTTGGACTAGCTTAGTGCTTATTGGATCGGCATTAGATCTGCAACGGATACTCGCTAAGTAAGATAATCGACGAAAGCGGAACAGGCAATACGCAGTATAGGCAGTCAGCCTGCCTTGCCGATATTAGTTGGTTATAACGGAGGCTGACAGTGATATGAGCTGACTAGCTGCAGTTTCAAGGGGAGCTATTGAACTTAACCAAGTTTCAGCCATGCCTTCAGCCGTTCTTCGAGCCGTCATCATTATCAGGTAGGATCATCACCGTTGACAGCTTCTGCTAATGGTCGTTCATCTTTGTTTTTTGAGCTTCTAGCATTACCTACGTGCCAGAGACTGACTTGGGTTCATCCAAAATGTAGTCGCTTCACCGCCGTGAAGAAAACTAAACAAGTCATGCCGCGGCCATACGAGGCAACTCGAACGCCGTCAAATGAGGTATCAGACTGGAAGAGTCCGTATTACGTCCATTAGTTCGGGAACCCATGCGAAAGACTGACGGATCATCACTGCCCTCGCCCGGTCAGTGTCTGGCACGTTGCTTATGCGTTGGATGGAGCTGACTTCAAGCCCTAGTCGCATCAACTCCGTATTCTCCCATTTTGTAACCAATACAGAACCCTGTCGTCCCAACGCTTACGATGCCTCGTAAGTGACTGAGGCATTTTCGAGGCTATGAAGGCCTTGGATCAATGCACAAGTCTCACCAGAAGATGTATATAAAGGTCGAGAAGACCTGCAGTCTGTAGAGAGAGAATCATCAGCCCATCACAACATTCATCCCTTCAGCACATTTTTAACCAACTAGAGATCTTTTAAAAAGTCTCTCAACTTCTTTAAGAAATCATCCAAGATGCGCTCCATCTCTGCCCTCGTTCTTGCCCTTGCGTTTGGCCAGGCCATCGCGGCCGCCGTCCCCTCCCCTCTGGAGGCCCGCGCGAATCCTGCTGCAGTTACCTGCAAGAGTACGTTCTTTTTGGAGTCCGGGCCAACATTGAAGAAGACTAACTCTTTGGTTGATAGCTGGGGACAAAGAAACCAAGTTCACTGAGGGAGACGTGTCCGACGCCTTCAACAAGTTCAAGGGCCTCATTAACGAGAACCCCGACGTCTGGCGTAAGTAGGCCCCGGTCCTGAAGCAGCTGCTAGAAGAGCAATTTCCCCTAACATATCGATATTACAGCTAAGGGACCCGGCAAGAAGCCCCGCACTTATCCCTCGCGCAACAAGCTCGCTAAGGCCACTAAGGAGGCCAAAGAGGAGGTCGAGAAGGAGTGCAAGCTGGGCCATGATGACCAGTGGTGGGAGTACCCTCGTAAGTTCTCTCTCTTCCAGATCTAGCGCGAGCGTCACATGGCAATCAAGATGCTAAGAATGACCAATCTAGTCATCCAGGGTACCTACAACGGTGGTTCCCCTGAGTCCAGCCGTGTGATCGTGGTTGTCACTGACAAGGGCAAGGACGCCCACGGTGAGCGTTATACCGATATCAAGTACTGTGCTTCGGTTGCCTATGTCGAGACAAATAAGGCCGAGCTCGCCTGTGCAAATAAGCATTGATCAGTCTCTTCTGTTTGGGTCTGTATGCTCTTCAACTTGAAGGTTCTGCATCACTTAGTTGGATGTTGGCAGATTTGGATCTGAAAGTCTGCCCATTCTTCTTTGGAAGTTTGCATGGCTCGAAGCTTGAGCTTGGAGTCTGAAGACTTGCGCGTGCCAAAGTTGATGCAGATGTCTCGTATCACTTATTCCAGAAATATTACCTGTCTTTTACTTTGCATCGTATATTTTTCCACAAGTGCCGGGGGTCCGGTGATAATGTAGACGAGATGTGATAGATAATATCTGCACGCCCCTGTTGCATTAGTTACAGCTCAGGCCATATAGTAGTCACTGGCATTGGAAAGACCCTAGTTCCATTTAACCCGCAGGTTCTCTAGTTGCTTGTATTATTTCCGCCGGCAAGCCATTACGAGAATGCCTGAGACGAAGCGCTCTGCATCTCCCAAGAGGCACCCAGTTTGACGGGCCCCAAAAATTGTTCAATGGGTCCCACTCCCTCTGCCTCTTCCGTGGCCGGTGTTCGTACCTCCAGTGAGATCTCGAGATTTCCCGCTGAGTTCGCGCGGTCATAAAAGGTAACCCGACCCTGGATGTCAGACTCGTGTTGCAGGGTTTCATCGCCCCTTAACGCATCGATGATCATTTCAACAAAGTCATCCACTGTGTCTCACTCAAAAATCCGTAAAGGCACTTCCGAATAGATCGGCCTGTTCTGGATGCTCGTATCGACATAGCCTACGGGGTAATTGGGTCTCAGAAGGGAATAGCTGATGTGAGGTAAATGCGGCTGCGCGGTCGAGTTTCTACTGTGGCATACTCGTTTTCTATTCTTAGTAATAATACACGGCTCATATCCTTTGAGAGAACAAGGGGGCTAGTCACTCTATATAGCACAGGATACCGCATATGGGATCCTTTAACCCACTTCATCATAGACCGCTCCTAGGGTATCCGCCATTGCATCAAGCGAAGTAGGGATCTGCTCTTCGGAAAGAGCAAGTCAGTTCGGCGCAGCGTCGGGCCACAACGACCTTTTTCATGGCTGTGATGATTTCTAGACTCTTCTCCACATCGGCAATCAACTCTTCTCCTGCTACTTGGGGGAATTGCGTAAGGACCAAATACAGTACACCTCTCCACTCCCCATATCATCCACCGGATGTAGAATACATAGTTCATTTACAATTTCCGAATCATGACAAACAGATCCGAATGAGATCATCGCCGGCGGAAGTACGGACTATGCATCGGGGAAAGCGGGGGTGGGGTTCCGTCAGCATTGAGTTAGACTACCGGATGTACCTGAGGGCTCCACTTGGTGTTCGATGCTGGCGCTGAATGTGGAGTAGCCTTAAACAGTTTCTAGTTAGTTACCTGGTGGAGTAAGTTTAGTCTGTTAATTAACAAGTTAAATAAATAGTTATCGACATTTAATATGAATTCCCATCACTCGTCACCAGTTTTCTTTATCTTTTATTAAGACAAACTTGGTTCCGCCGTTTATGAAGGAAAAGAGAAAGAAAGAAAACCTACCGTGCCAACCATGCTCTCTGACATCTCCTGCAAGCTGCCATTCTGCACTGAACATGTTGGGTCATTTCTGTGCCCTGACAAATTGCTGCATGTTCGACATGCATGAAACAACAAGAAGGCTACCGATGCGGAGCTGAAAGCAGTGGAGGATAAAGCTGTGAACCAAATTGTCAAGCTGCAGCAAGATCTTGGCCTCCATGGCATCAATGATGGGGAATATTGTCGTCACATGTTCTGGGGCACGTTCTGGTCCAACCTTGAAGGCATGAAAGAAATTATCAGGCCCAGCCCAGAGATCTTTCGCCCCTATGTGCCTGATGTCGCTGCTTTTCTGGAGATATGCCCTATATCTGTCTGGTGGAGTTGATAAGAGGCGTGCAAAGTTCATTAACCCCACCTAACAAGCCTTTTGTTGTTGGGAAGAGCGCGACTGACTGTTTATCAGAAAAACCACAAGCCAGGCGAGGCAGTAATCTGCACAGGTGAGATTTGATACAGCCCTGTCGCATCACAGGCGCATATCGATCAAGTGCGGTACTTTTAAAAGATCCTGCCAAAGGAAGAGCATGACAGTATCAAACCCACTGTTCCCAAACCAACCTGGTATCATCTCCGCTACAAGGAAGGCCAAGCAAAAAACAAAGGGTGTATATAGGACTGACGATGAATACTTTGCCGATGTCATCAAGGTATTTCAGAAGGAATTGCAAGTCCTTTATGACCATGGCCTGAGGAATGACCAGATTGATGACCCAAATATCTGTTGTGCGTGTTCTTGTCTGTATACCAGATGACATGTTAACCAGACTTCCAGATTTTTGTAACTCGAAGATGATTGAAGAGTTTGACAAAGTCCCTCTCAACACAATCAAGGCCGACGAGCTCCTCTCCAAATACATTGACGTCTACAACAAAATCATAGAAAAGGCCCCTAAGGGCCTCGCTAGCCACAGCAGCGGCAATGCCGTGACCTGGCATGATATGGTGGCTAAGTTGAAGCTCGTGGGGCAAGTTGCCGACAAGGTCTGGCCCGGAGAGTATTAGTGGTGCATGGAAGAGGACATAAAAGTGGGATTGCCGTGATGCCACTTGTACCGGAGATCCTACCGCAGCACAACTTCTGTGGCTGAGGCCTTCGACCTTTGGAACGTACCGTGTTTCCAAATTGAAATCAAAAGGTTGCTTCCTTACCTTTGGTCCCTATTTTCGTAATAGGGCAAGAGTGATTACTCTGTGTAGCTTGCCTAACTATTTCAAAAAGGGTTCAACCCTCTAGGTTAACTTCTCGTGATAGCTGATCTCACTTTACGGACACTCTCAGGGCACACGCCACAACGCCGTATAGTACAATTACCTATACCAGATATCTACCAAATAGGCCAATAAGCTTGCCATTCGACCATTGAATCTTCTAAAGCAGCTCTATGTACAGCAGTTGAGGCCCTTTTAGCTACTGTTTCTGACTTCCTTCCCGGTAAACGCGCTTATAGTATAGCGGCCTCGTCCTGCGCTGCTTTGTGCGTTCGATACCAGAAGCGAATGCTAAATTTAAGAGCAATTTTCCTCTTCTCCCTTTGCTTTAATTTCTGGTTGCATAACTGGTGAGATCAGGTTCGAGTTGGCAATTAGAGAGAAAAGACTAAGGAAGCATAGGACAAGGGACAGTCCTCTAGATGGAATGTAGGTCTATATTTATAGCTTAGAATATTACTATAAACTGGCTCTTAATCCCCTACCTTACTCACCACCTTAAGTTGAAGAAAGTCATGGCCACTTTTGGCATCATGTTGCATTTCACGTATCTCCCTGACGGGAAGGACGAAAAGAAAATTTAAAGTGTTTGTTGTCAGGGGTACAATTCTGCTACCATCAGAAAACAAACAGCCCATTGGGCGTAAACCTCATTTTTAATATAAAGGCTGAGTGCTCAGATGAATGAGTACCCAGTACATGCATGCTCAGTTAAGGCGGCGCCAGCCTGGACAGGAAAAACCCATCCGCTCGTGAAAATCCGGCTCGTATAAAGCACATACCTATGCACTCAAACCAGCCAACTAGACCAAACCAAACCAAACCATGGGGGAATCTAAACAGAAACGGGAAATAAGAACGGTTGGGTGGTGTGATGCAGGCCAAAAAGGAGAAGAGTAATGTAAACAGGAAAAGTATAAGCGTAAGTGAGTAGGAGGGGAATGATAAGAGAATCTAAAATGAGAAGATCGTGGAATAAAAACGTAACGTGTCACATTGCAATCATGCACTTAATCGTTGGATGAATGACTAAATCAAGTCAGCAATTGGAAAATCCAAGTAGTGAACACACGGGATAGAGATAACATACCGGGAAGAACTGCCGAAACCCCTTGACGTCTAACCGGCTCAATGCACCCACAAACTCCTCGACCAAAACGCCGCCCATGCCCATACTGGGCAGCTCGCTGTTGCGGAGGTATTCAAGGTACTCCATGCCCGCCTTGGAGTAGATAGTCCGCTGCAGACCACCCGCCTCAGCAAGGACCTGTTTCGCTTGGGCGTCTTTGGAGTTGAATGATGGGGTAGCAGGGAGTGCCCAACATAGCGGCGAGAAACGGGTAATCATGAATTGGCTGAAACCTGGGAGGGCCGTACCCTGTACGGCTGTCCCGTTTGAGGTGTCGGAGGCAATGTCGGGACCTCCCCAGGCGCTGCCCATTCGTGACAGAAGAGAGAATGCCATCTTGGCCGTGGTGAAGTCTTCGATATCCTTGGCGAAGTGCTCGATGGTGGTGATGATGGTTTCGAAGATGGCTTGGTTTCCTGCCGGCAAGTTAGTCATGCATAGCCAATGCCATAAAATCTGAATACGGGGCGACCAACGTTCGCTGATAATGACAGCTCCCAAATCGTTATTCAACACCGCAAGCAAGAAATTCAAGTATTCCCTCTTCAACTCCGCCAGCTGAATCTCATCATCCGTGCCCGTGGTGGGATCAGCAATGCTGGCAAAAACCCTTTGCAGGAATGGAGACAAAAGCGTATCAAGGATAGGAAACGTCTCGCCCTTGAACCCGAAAATAACCTGATCCAAAAGACGCAGGAAAAGAGCCATCTCATCTCTCGAGGACGTCTGCGTCAGAAGACCGTCAATCCACCGGGGAAGCTGGGGGAGAATCCGCGAGCCAAGCACGCCGATGAGTCGGGAGAAGGCAAAACGGGCAGCTGTCCGGATATTGAAGGATGACTTCAGGGATTCCAATGCCACAAGGATCACTTCGGACACCTGACCGAATGCGTCGGAAACCTCAGCGGCCGGAAGAGCACTGGGAGAGTTAGTGCCCGGCACCCAGTCCGAGAACCCTCTGGCGAGAGTCCCGAGAGCCATAATATCATGGTGTATCTGGAAGAGGGCCCTTTCATCGCTGTCCTTGGCAGCTGCCAGATTGCGTTCCATGTCGAGGAAGATGGGGTTCGAGACCGACTGGGCGTAGAGTACCTGCTTGTCGGCCGAGACGGCCGGCGTCGAGCAGATAATTCCAACCGCCTCGAATAAATAAAGCTGACTGTTAAATATGCCGTCAGCGAAAATGTCATGGTCGTCAGAAGACATCTCGTCGCTGTCTCCTCCTTCAGAGGGTAATTCGGCCTGGATGATCAACAGGTCTGCAAGGGCCTCGACCACCGTTTGCGCGACGTTACCGATGTATTGTCGTAACTGCTTCACCAGGCGTTGAAACAGGTACCAAGACCGCGTCTTGACCTTCTTGACGGGGTGGTGCGCGAGTTGCAGGAAGCTTTCCAAAACGCTAGGCACAAAGTGGGTATGGTGTTGGAAGAACGAGCTGTAGCGCACACAGATCTCCATGTACTGCAGCTGGGTGGCGGGATGTGTGAACGAGCGAATATCTAGAGGAATGATTAGTTTTAATAGGGTAAGTAACAAGTAGTTCGACCAGAGAACTTACCAGATTCAACCATCCAGGCCATCATCTCCACCAACCGCTCCGCAGCCGGATTGTTAGGCTGGTTCTTGGTATAAAGACTACCACCCTTAACAGCGATGTCACCAAATAAGAACATCTCATGCAAGGCAAGGTCCAAATCCCGCCAATCCAACTGCCCACCCGACTGCCGCAGGTTCTCAAATGTCGTTCCCACTAATTCCGAGACAGCTTCCATGTAGAGCTGTTCGTTGACAGTGGCAACAATCTGCTGGAGAACGGCCAGGCGCTTCCGGAGTTCCTGGAATTCTGCCTCGTCTGTCTGTTCGTCCTCCTCGCCCCATGACGAGGTCTCGTCGTACCGCATCTTGGCGATGATGGCCTTCAAGATCGGAAGGAGAATGGCGGACTGTTGGGCAGCGAGGGACGGGTTGGTCTTGGCGATCTTGCGGAAGTAGGAGAGGAGATCGCTAACGCAGGGGATCACGGTCGAGCACACTTCGTCGTACTCGTCGGAGAAGAATCTAAGGATATGTGGTAGGAACGCGTTCAGCAGGCCGTTTGCCTTCTCCTTGCTGTCAGTCGCAACGGTATCCTGCTCCAGAGCCCGTACGACATCGATGACGGTGATGTTGACGAGCTTGGCGATGGTCTCGGCCAGGTCGGTATCGTACTTGAAAGTGAATCGGTTCTCGTAGAGTGGCGGGCTGTTCGACAACTGTGCGACAATCGAGTCCAGGTTCAAGAATGCAATCATCTCAATCTTATCCTCCGGCTTCATCTTCTTGCCAATAATCTCCGTGAAGACGTCCACGGCCGCATCTCGCACCTTCTCCTCTCCGGCCCGCAACTCCGCCCTTTGTGCCCGCGTCAACTGCTGAAACAAGAGGTCCATCATGGTCTGGTTGATGACGAGCCCGATGTCGATCCAGCTCACCCAGCTACCCACGGCCCTCAAAACCAACTCCGCAATCAGGTCGTTCCCATCTCGCCACTGCGACAAGATCTCCTGCCAGGAGCTGGCGATCTTCTGCATATCCCGCTGGCGGATCAGGTCCTTGAGTGCGTTGGCTTTCTCCTGTTCCCCGCGGGACCGGGAGACCAGCACATCACCAATCTCATCGTGGATCGAGTTGACGACTCGGAGGTAAAACACAATGCCGGACGGGTTGTCGCGTGCGGTGCTCGACGGGGACTTGTACGTCAAGGACAAGAAGTCATCGAAGAACGTCTCCCAGCCACTGGCATACAGCGCAGAGAACAAGAAGGTCAACGTCTGGGCCACCTTGTTCTGGATATTCGGCGGGTCCCCGGCTGCACCATCCTCCCCGTACACCTGACGCAGATACGCCATCAAACCATCCCGCACATACCCTAATGCCTGAATATCAATCACTCCAGCTTGAGCGGCACTATTGACGACCTCGAGCGCAAAGTGTCGTACGATTTCCGAGTGGTGCGGGGTCTTGGTGAAGAGGGCCAGGCAGACGTGCCATCCTGAGGGGTCTGATCGGAGTTGGTTTAGGTAGTCGAAGGCTTGGGCTTTGATGGCTTGGTCTGAGGAAGGGTTCCAGGCGATCTCAATGGCATTTGCTACCTATTTGATCAAAAGTAATCTAGTTAGGGTTGTCCTTTTTTATTATCCGGGAAGGTAGACTTGTCTGTCTCTGTGCATGGAGGGGCACAGAATATCAGATCAATAACGTATGGCGGGGGGAACAAAAAAAAAATTAAGTATAATCTTGTGGCCCCTGTAGAAAGACCAAGAGAACACCAAAACAAAACAGGCACAGCAGACAAGCAAACAACCAGAAGACAGAAAAGGAAAAGAAACATACCTGCTCTTCCATCTTCGACCAGCCGGACTAACTGCCTTCAGAGTCAGACGGACTCGAAAAAGGCACGCACACACGAACAAATAGAGCGGTCTGGTATTGTTCTACTAGTCGAGAAGCAGGAAAGGGGGGCGAAGAAAGGGAGAACGGGATATCGCCAAGTCGATAAAACGGAATGATAGGCACTGATGAGGAGGTTTAAGAAGCAACGGTCATATCATCAAGACGTTTGTTCATTCTTTTCGCTGTGGATCGGAGAAGTCAGACCCAGTGGCTCGGCAAAATGGCTGCTGAGACTCACCGATTGGTACGCAGGAAGAAGAGCTAAGAACAGTAATTAGCTGGGAATGATTGTGCTAATAGAGATGGTAGTTGTTGTGTTCAGGTGTTGTCGAGACTGGCAGAGAAGATGAAGAGTGAAGGACCGTTCAGAGTGGTGAAATTCTTTTGTGTGGTGAACTTTCACAGCGACCGAATCGGGTAATGGACGACGTGACTGTATAAAAGTACTGTATAGCAACCACTGACTATTAAATATACTGCTATGTTTCTGCCTCTATTCTAAATTAGATAGACCACTGCTCTTTATATCCCTCTATTCCATGGACACAAAACAACCCCCGTTTTATTTCTTCGCTCCCTCCACCACAACCTCCTCCATTTTCTCAAATCCTTCCACCGCTTGTCCATACAGCTCAAACACCTCCGGCTGATACCCGTCAGCAATCTTCTCGATGAACTCCTCCTCGCGCCATCGCTGCCCGATCAACGACTCGAACGTCTGTCCCGGCGTGCGCTCGAGTCCCCAAACAGCCTTATACGCAGCCCCCAACGCACATGCGTTGTCGCCCACGTCCAGCTTGTACACCCCGTCGATGCCGCCCAGGACTTCTCCCGCGAGCTTGGCAATCGCCCGGTTCTTCGAACCGCCGCCGACGAGATACACGCGGCGCGGTTGGGCAGGGATGCCCACACCCGGGCTCCCGGTGAGCTCGCGCGAGCGAAGCCGGAGGGAGAGCAGCTGGCTTTCGACGATAGCGCGGGCTTCGTCGACGGGCTGGTCCCAGGTGTCCTGAGGCACTTGGGTTAGGGCCTTGGTGTCCGGGTTGTAGCTGAAACGCCATTGGCCAGCGGGAAGGTTGGGGACAATTTCGGGTCTGGGGAAAAAGAGGCCGAGTTTCATGGGGTCTGTAGATGTCTTTCGGCCCAGGGGGGGTGTCTGGAGCGTGACCTGGTCGAAGTTCGTCCAAGGGCCGCCGGGGCTCGACGACGAGGGCTGGCCAAGTTTGTCGTTGATGGCGTTGCGAACGTACTCCCGTGCCAGGCCGCCGTTCTTGTAGCACAGCATGAACATGTAGAGGCCCGGAGTGGTGGGATGGTTGAAGAAATGCGTTGCCGGGTCCGGCTTGTAGCTGGGAGTGGACATGAGGAAGGTCGTCGAAGTCCCCAGAGACACCATGGCGTCCGAGGGTCGTAAAGGCAATGCCAGAATGGTGGCCGGGTTGTCGCCGGTGGACGGAATTATTTCACAGTCGTTACTGAAGCCATACCGGTCCACGTAGTATTGATCGATCATGCCCAGATGAAAACCACCGTCTTCGGGCACCGGACCCAACTTGCGCTTCAGGTCATCTGCGCCAAACGAGCCCGCACAGAGCTCTAGCATCTTCTCATGGAATGCACCCCGTTTGATATCCCACAAGTTCATCCCACAGGCATCCGAGATATCGAGCGGCGCAATCCGGCCCAAGAGCACCGACGCGAGGAACGAGGAAACGAGGGAGATTCTTGCCGTCTTGCGATACACATCGGGGTATTTTCTCTGGAACCGGAGGATCTGAGGGCCAGTGAACCTCTTCGAAGTGTCAGCATCTCATCCTCCATATCAATGACTCAAACCGGATCGAGGGGACATACGTGATGCGCTTTACTTCCCGTCACCTCCGCCAGCGCCTCTTGACTTCCCAGCACCTGATCGAATTCATCACACTCCGCCTGCGTACTAGCATCCTGCCAATTGGGACTAAACGGATGCGAAAACGCCCCGCTCAATTGCTGCTCCAGCGTCTTCTTCGCATCCAAGCTCTTCAGCAGCCTCTCTGCGTCTATGTCCCAATACACGCTGCCATGCTGCTGCCCCGCGCCACTAATGCCCTTCACGCGGCTAAAATCGAGGCCTTGTTTGCGGAGCCCCTCCAGGACGCCGTCAAGGGCTTGCAGCCACAGCGCGACGGGCGCGAAAACTTCATGTTCGGCCTCGTTGGATTGGACGCCCTTTTTAATGTCGAAGCCGTGCGAGTCGGCGTCGAAGTCGAAGACGGAGGTGTGGACGACCTTGAGGTCGGAGTTGACGACTAGGCCTTTGAGTTGTTGGGTTGAGAGGTCGAAACCTATGTATAGGGGGGTTGGTGTTGGTGTCATTGTGGTTTTTTATAGAGGAGTCAGGATGGTAGGAGAGTAAAAACGAAGAAGTGAAAGGAGTATATAAAACTCTGGAATTTAACCACCGGGAATATAATCTTGAGCCTTCATGAGCTGTGGATGATGTCAACTGGTGGGATGGAATCGTAGGGTCCACCGGCGGGCCATTTCCCGGTTAATTGTGAGACGCTGAACTGCAAAGCACGAGTACAAAATACACAGTATTTGTAGACAAATGCAATTGTCCTGGTGCAATTCATTTCCATTTATAGGCCTTGACTATGTACACGAGTCTATGCCGGCAGCGATATATCTCTCAACCTCCCCAGTAGTTCCCACATCTAGGGCTCCATATCGGACGTCTTCACCTCTGTTGCCACTTTTCTTTTCCGTTCCCAGGGTATCAGTAATTTGTAAAATGGTCTATTGCCAATATGCTATGTCCTCGCCTCCCAAGTTTATTCCAATCTCAACGGCTTAAAAAAGGGGGGGAAAAAACAAGTTCAACGCTTCTTGCGGTTGGAATCCTCCTCGCCATAGCCATGCTCGTGGTCATGCTCGTGGTCATGCTCGTGATCATCGTCCTCGTCTCCTTTCTCCGGATTGCTGCGTGCGCTGACCTCCGGGGCGATAAACTCCTCTGAAAAGTCTACAGTGGCGACATCCCGGGGCACAAAGCGAACTTTCACTCGCTTGACACCAAGCACATTCGCTCCAATAGCCTCACGCACGACACTTTCGAACTCGCGAGACCGGCTCACAGACCACTCGCCGGGAACTGCCACCTCGACCTCCATGAGGTAGTTCTGACCGGATTTCAGACCCTGAACATCGCGGACTTCAACGCCCTCGCAATTATGCAGTCCGGCTAGGGCCTTGTTGGCCGCCTTACGTGACGATACTTTGATTTCGTCGTCCACGGTAGTGTCGGCAAGCTCCAGCAGCGAGATCCGCGTGTTGCCCCATCCAGCCTTGATAACCATCAAAGAGATCAGCAAGCCGCCCACGGGGTCCAGCCACGAGGCGTCATTGAACACGTAGGTACCACCAATGGTAAACAACGCCACAATGCTGGTGAGCGAATCGATCCGGTGGTGGACAGCGTTGGATGCAAGGACAGACGACTTGCGTTCTTCCGCGATTCTCATAGCTAACAGAGTTGAAAATTCCTTGTTTAGAATCCCAACACATTATTTTACCCGGGGATACCAGGGCATGTACTTACTAGCACGATAGAGCCATTCCTTGATTATAATGGAACCACCCGCCAACCAAGCAGCGTGGATACTCGGCCCTAAAACCTCAATCCCATGGCTATGCGAATGTCCATGGCCCAGCATCCCAGAATGAGCAATTGCATCCGCAGCATTGGGGTAGAACTGATCCAATAACACCTGACCCGCATTCAACCCCATAAACACACCCCCACAAAGCAAAAGCCCACTGACGCCCAAGGCTCCAATACTCTCAACCTTCCCGTAGCCGTTCGGGAAGCGTTCAGAAGGGGGTTTGAGCGACCACGCGACCGTCCCGAGCGTGAGGAAATCGGACACGAGATCCGTAAGGGCGTGATACGCGTCGGCCACGAGGGCCTGGGAATGAAACATGTAGCCGCCGATAAACTTGCCAATGGCCATGGCAAGGTTGGCAACCAAACCGATTCGCGTGATCCGGACACCAGCATCGAAAGTATTGCTCGAGGTCAGATATACGTTGTCATGATGATGGTGGTGGCCTCCATGGCCTCCGTGACTACCATGACCTCTAGTTTGGGTGGCCATGAAGGGAAGTGTAGTTCGGGAGGTTGTAATAATCGGAAGAGTAGTAGGCGTAGGAGTAGTAGACGTTGTTGATGTTGTTGTTGTCGTAGGCGTGGTCAATGTTAAGGGGATCGGAGGAGCAAGGAGGCGGGCATTAGAACGAGGAGGGCTTTTAAAGCGCGATGAACAACAGGTCGAAGTCCGCAAAACGCGACGTTGAGTTGACGTACGAAACCCAGACCGGTGTCGAAGGGAAAGGGAAAAGGACAATAAAGGCGACGAACACGACGACGATGACGACGAAGGCAGTTTTGTAGCAGATGAGCCAGGCGAGGTCGGCAATGGAGACGAGGATATGATTAATACCGGGGATGGTGATGAAGGAGGACGGGCCCTGCACCGCAGGGGCTGCGTCAGCGGCATCAGGGCAAGAGACCAGACGGTATATATTCTTTTTAAATATAGGCAAAGAATAAACAAGACCTCAGTGCTCAAAGGTCAACGGTCCAAAGGTCACAACCAGAATTGAAATTATATTCCACTCCGATTGCCGGCGAGACGAGTTCCGAGTGATGCGCTGACTGAGGCTGACTGATATTCTCCTCTATAGGAACACTCCGGAGTATACCACGGCATCGCAATTACAAACCCTGGTGTATAGCCCTGGTTGACCAACGACATGGCTGCTAATTTCTTTGCTTACTTTTAGCTTTTTCCCCTGCTTGTTTGAACCCTACACTTAGTGCAATAACCCCCACAGGTTGAGGCTCCGGTCCGCGCGGCCAAGAAGCAGAGATGGGAATAACATACGCAATGAATCGGGCTGGATGCGGTATAACTTCCTCTGGCGATAGAGCTAGACCAGAATAAGTATTGGTTGCTATCATTAATTTTTCCTGAAAGGCTGTACTGAAACCACGCTGGCTAATCATGGCTGTGGTAGTGCACGGAGTACATGAGACTAGGGCTCATTGACATGCCAGTAAGCACATCCTGTCAAAACCTTTGCAACTTCCGTCTTTTTTGCCTGCTCAGTTGCATGGGCGTTCTCAATTTTCCCTGGTCAATCGTATTGGATCCGCATTTTAATTGGCAAGCTCTCGAATCCAGTCTGCGCGATAGTTGCCCTGGTTGGATTCAGCCTTGCCAAAATTCTGTCAAGCCATCCATCCATCGAGCTCAACAATGTCGACATGGCTCGTACCCTGTGAGGGCTACTTTTGCCTTCAGTAGCACTCTCAGTCCGCTTGTGCCGTACCAAATCATAACCATGATTGAAGTATTCGAATCCCGGATTAATGGTGAAGAATTATTCCTCTGTTGAACCTGTTACTGAGGATTTAAGGCTTTATAGAACCGCTTTTGACGGACCATGCCCTTAGGATGATGAGTCGGCCTGCATATTGACTGATCGACCTGGAGTCAGCCAGAATATCCTCTTTACATCCGACCAAATCCAGAAAGGATTAGACGTGCTGGTGGGTGTGATCCCCATGGGGACCATTTCTCTGCATATAATATCTGGCTTTCCCTGTCTACCAGCCGAATTTGGAGCTCTTCTTCCATCACTTGTGGGCAAACCTTTTCATACCTGCGAGTAGATCAGCCCAAGAGACAGCGTAGCCAAATTCTACTCTAGACATATTCTTCGCGTGGCTTTTCTGCTTGTCCCTCAATATTTACCTCCAGCAACTCTCAGACACCACGAAAGAATGCACCGGTCACATGTGGGAAATTGGATGCATCATCGTCCCAGGGATTGAATACTAACCTAGGCCTATCTTCCCTATCGAGGCCATTGCACGAATCCTCCCTACTGGGTCTCCAGCCTCGGACCAGTCTCATTACCGCCCTTGACAATACCACTACGCTAAGCCCTGCTCCAGTAACAGGTCTCTACCTCTTTACAGGAGCACGCTAAGAATTTCGTTTAACATGCAGTGGCTCTTTATGTATATATTGCCATGGATATGCATAAAATTCATCCCCTTCACAGCCTACGGGATACTACAGAACAGTAGGAGCGGTGCTGTGTGCCAATGGCTTGGATTGAAACCGGCCAATTCTTTAAAGATAAGGCGATGGACCTGAAGACAGCGCCTGACGTAGAGAAGCAACAGGGGGAAAAAAGCTTGAATTGGCATGAAATGTGGCCATCAATATTTTATCTGTTATGTAAGAGGAGAACGAAAGAAATAGGGCTGGGCTATGTCCTTCAAATGGTTGGTTTCACCAAATGTATAGAATCTGATTTCAGTCTCCTGATCCAAACTTATGCAGATTCCACGGTTTGGACCAGTTTATCCTGCATATCACAGAACAGATTGATCGCCTATACAAGTCAGCCATCTAACTCTCGGATGTTTCTTCCAGCGTGGCAACCTACCTGCGACAGCTTCTCTTCACTCGCCCCATGCAAATCCCGGGTAAAAGCCAGTCGGTATGCCGATTCATCATTGATGAACGACAAATCTTCACGAGCAGAAACCGAGGCAATCGCCGCGGAATCGAAGAGCGACTGAACCTCCGGACCGGAGTTGGGCTGAGCAATCTGTTTTAACAATCCCGGGGCAATGGTGATATGCTGCACCCCGGCCAAGGCATAGATTTCTGACGTGCTTGTCAGGCTAGCTGGGAGGACCTGTGTTTTGGCTTTTATGGATTGGAAGTATTTCTGGATCCCAACACAGAGAGAGAGGAGTTTACCCGGATCGGCAAATCTAACACTGTCAGCTCAAGCCACTAACTAGACTGGAGGGAGGTTCGGTATACTAACCCCGGCTCGAAATGCACCTTGAGCTGGTTCACATACGGCGCCACATAAGTGCAGTTTACTTCCGCAGCAAGAATCGCTTGGGTCATAGTGAAAAGCGTCGTGGCCAGTGTGTGCACCCCGGCTAATTCGAGTGTCCGACAGGCCATTAATCCCTCCCAAGTGCTGGGGATTTTGATACAGATCCGAGCTTGTTCAAACCCAGGCTGCAGGTATTGGAAGAGTTGAACGACCCCTATGCAGTTGTCAGTCGTACTTACTCCCTTCCTGGGGTTGGAGTACATACTCAGTGCATTCACAATCGTCTTTTCCGTCGAGTACGAATAATATGGGTTGGTCTGGATGTGAACATGACCATTGATATGCGGCGCAATTTTCAATGCCAACTTGACCATCTATATATATACCTTTGTCAGTTTGCATCCATATTGATTCTCCAACCCTGCTTCTGAACACCGTACCGCAATATCCACAGCCAAGTCCTCCACGCACACATCAACGAACCTAGATGAGAGCTTCTGTGCCTCTAATAGAGACTCTCGAACCAATGCAGCATTTGATGGTTTAGATAGTTCACCGGCTGCGATAGCCTATCTGGAATTAGACCCTATCTTTTTGTATGCTTGTATGCATGATGTTGTTGGATTAGTCGACTTACCTGGTTCGATGTGCAGTCTTCAAACGGTCCATAGGATTTGGCGACTGATAGGATAGCAGCATCAGCAAGTGCTATTCGATCACTCCACACTAAGGAAAAAGATAATAGATAATTATACCTTCTTCATCCATCGTGTCACAGTCGACTACCGATCGCGTCCGGAGGATATCCAAGCCCGTCTTCGCGGTCATAGTGGCAATTCAAAGGAAGTAGTGAACGGATGTACAAGTAGACTCGTACAAAAAAGGTAGAAGATGTTGTGAAGAGTAGAAAAGTAAGCTGGAGAAGGATGCATGGTGGATAAATATCGGCTAATGTGATATAGTACGGCGCATATTTAATTAATTATTGGAATTCCCCTCATCGCATCTTTAACCTAAGACCACTGCTGTCTACAGGAATACTCCAATAAGTACTAGTAAAAACTGCTGAAGACCAATCAAGGTTCTCCCCGATGACACTTGGCACTTCAGAGTTTAACCTTGTTGTATACTTTCGCTACTTCTGACGTTTCCCAGGCTAGATGCTGTTCCTGTCACTGGACTGCAGGAATAAGAACCTGGATATTTACTAGTACTTGAAGCGCGTCTAGATCTACTATCCGAAACCAATGAACCAAAGTATATAAGGGGGATTCGTGTTGACCACAAGGGTTATACCCAGACGCCATAACAATGCATAAACACAACAACCCAAACAAAGCCCCGAAATCGTCTTTCAAGTGTATCTATTTGGCTCCCATTTGACTAGCCAACCAAAACTCATGCAACTTCTTTTGTCTTTCCCAGTCCTTACGGAGCTTCTTTCCCCGGGCCTTGTTAATCTCCTCACCCGCCGCATCGCGCGTGGGAATACCCTCGCCATCCCACGCACTGTATTCATTGGTCCGAAACATATCCAAGTGGCTTAATTTTCCTTTCTCTAGTCGTTGGAGTGCCTCTTTCTCCTTGTTCGCTTTTTCGGCCAGTTTCTGCTGTGCCCGTGCAGCCTTTTCTTGCCGGGCTTGGATAAGTTCGCGAGTCACGGGACGGACAAGGGCTGGCTGATTGTCCCGGTCTTCCAGGTAGATGCCCAAATCAAAGAGGTCGATGTCACGAACGCGATCGCAGAGTGCCAGAACTTCCTTTCCAACACTGTCGGATTGTTGGAGGGATGTGACCCTTGTTCGGAAGTCGCTCAGGAGACTAGCATAGGGTGTCGCTGTGTCGGGGACATCTTGCTCCTCAGGCATGCGACCCTGGGTGATGATTTGGGACACTTGATCGTGATTGAGGCCTTCGGTGGACCTTGCAGCTTGTCGGAGCGAGTCACGCATGGTGGAGAGCGGGTACAGGAAGGGCTTGGCTTCCTCGGGGATGTCGATGCCAGACCAACCAATTTCGAGGCTGTCCACAGTGCCAGCGCCATTGAGACCGAAGACATTTACTATCGAAGTTACGAATTGTGCGGTTGCCTCAACATCCTTGGGGTTCAAGGTCGACTTGTCGGCGCTGTTGTACTTGGTGATAAGTTCCGAAATCGCCTGCATTGCCCCGGGAGTGTTGAAAGAGTCGCAAAGCTGCTCGTGGACAGTGCTCTTCGCCGTCTCAAGCGCTGTGGCAAGGGATGTATCCGCACCAGACCCTTGCAAAGCCGATGAGTCTTTCACTTTGATGAAGAAATTGTTGACTTTATCTTCCCATGAATTCCCTGTGTTAACCAGGTCCTCTGTGATTTCAATGCCGTCTCTCCATCCACCAAGCAGGAACACGATTCGCAGGCTCCGTGGCGTCCACTCTTTCCGCTCCAGTGATTCACGAACAGTAGTAAAGTTCTTAAGGGACTTCGACATCTTGGATCCCTGGATGGATAGGTGGCCCATATGCAGGAAATAGTTGACCCATTGCTCGTGCTCGTGAGAGTGCGCCCAATAGGCCTCACTCTGGGCGAGCTCGTTGTCGTGATGCGGGAACGCCAAGTCAATGCCACCGGAATGAATATCCATCTGCTGACCAAGTCTGGCAGAAGCCATGGCAGAGCACTCGATGTGCCATCCCGGGCGACCCTTACCCCAGGCACTCGACCAGCTGGGCTCGCCAGGCTTAGAAGATTTCCAGAGCGCAAAGTCAGAGGCAGAACGCTTGTCCGTGGTTTTGTTGATAAGTGCACCCTCTCCCTCTGCTTGCAGCTTGTTATCAGAACGGCTCCACGGCTCCAGTCGAGCATAAGGGTGGCCGGCTGCCTCAAAAGCATTAATATCGAAATAGACCGACCCATCTTCTGTAGCATAACCAAACTTGTTCTTCACAATCTTCTCGACGAAATCAGCGATCTCCGAGCCGTATTCGGTGACACGAGTCAACTCGTCAGGGTCGAGAACATTGAGATCGCGCATATCTCGCAGGAAACGTTCCTCGTACTTCCGTGTCAGTTTCGTGAATATACCGTGGTCGTCCGCATCGATCAGTGCGCCTTGTAGCGCATCCAAGTAAGGTAGTAGAAGATCTTGGGCTTCGCTGTAGAATATCTCCGCAAAACTGCTGGATTCCGCAGAGCTATCCGAACGTTCTGCCTGCGCAATGACCCTGGCAGCCGATGCAGCTGTCTTGATATGCATTTTCACCTTCGCTTCATCGTCGCCTGCTTTCTCGTTACCGGGCAAAGGCCCCCCATTCAGCACAATTGCATATGTCTTCTCCGTTTGCTCTTGATACTGAGACACAGGGAGCTCTGGATCCAGCAAAGGCAAGTTCTTCCTCAGGTATGCCGTGTATGCACTCTTGGCCACGCTTAAAACCTCCACATCGATTTTGGGATGGGTGGATACGAATTCATTAAAGACATGTTGCTGTCGAGCACGCAGAATAATCTAAATAAACAATGCGTCAGTACTAGTCAATCTACAACCCATGGTTGTTCCAAACCACCCGATGACCTACCTTATCGTCAACATCCGTGATATTCATGACAAAGTGCACATCAAACTTGAAGTAGTCCTTCATGATCCGCCGAATAATATCGGTGCTGACATAGTTCCGAGCATGCCCTAGATGCGCATCGTCGTACACCGTCGGCCCGCAGGCATACCAAGTAACCCTTTTCCCTTCCGAATCAAGCGGAACAAACGGCGTCTTCGTTCGAGTCAACGAGTTCCAGACCTTCAATGGAGGTAGACGGGCTCTGGCCTCAGGGTTTAAGGCTGGCTGCTGCCATGGCGGCTGTTGGCGCGCGGCGGAAGCCATGAATCCTCTTTTGGAGGAAATAAACAACGACGACGACAAAGACAATAACGGCAACCGCTGCGGTTTATACAGACAGGCCAGAGGAATAGAAAGGGATTGAGAGGGCGAAAGGGGCATAAAGAAAGGGACGAGAGACGACAGAGAGAAACGAGGGGGAGGGGCTCACGCAGGACAGGAAATGACTACAGAGGAATGGCTAGCCGGCGGTGATTGGCTGAGAAATGGCGGCTCAAGCATGGCATTTTGCCCTATACCCTATGCCCTGTTGCCTTCCCATTACGGCTAGGATGGGCAGAGATCGTCTCGATTTCTGGAGGTTCAAGAAAGAATCTCAGCAACTTTCTCTAGGCCATTTGAATTGTTATACTACGACCGTTCTTTACTTCTCTTTGCTATAGCACAGAGAATGCCTTCCCCCTTTTTAACGCCAGGTACCCGGTCGCGACCGGACACCCTCGCCCTCTTGCATCTTCGCAGAGACCAGACCATCCCGGCTATCCTGCGCGTTCACGACGATGAAAACCAAGGCTACAAGGAAGGCAAAGTTACAACGACGCGATTTGGCTCGTACCCGCATAGCACACTTCTCGAGCAACCATGGGGTTCGCAGATTGTCGCATCCAAGGTCGATACGGGGTCACGGGGACGCAGACCACCGCAACAACAGCAGCCGTTGAAGCGCAAAGCGGGCGACTTGGACAATGGCACAGATAGCACTAACAAGGAGGAGGAGAATACGCGACCACAGCCCAAGGCTGCCGTGGCAGCGTCGAGCGGATTCTGTCATTTACTCTACCCTACCCCCGAAACATGGACCGCATCGCTTCCGCACAGGACTCAGGTCGTCTATACTCCCGACTATAGCTACATCCTCCACCGACTACGCGTGCGCCCGGGTGGCACGATTATTGAAGCAGGAGCCGGGAGTGGATCGTTTACACATGCATCTGCGCGGGCGGTTTTCAACGGATACCCATCGGCAGAACCGCCGACCAAAAAGCGGCGGCGGCGACTGGGGAAGGTCTGCAGTTTCGAATTCCACGAGCAACGAGTCAGCAGGGTCCGCGAGGAGGTGCAGGAACACGGCTTAGATGGAATTGTTGAGGTCAACCATCGCGACGTATACGCAGACGGATTCCTGCTGGGCGAAGACCCGAAAAGTACTACCGCCACCTCCCCCAAAGCCAACGCCGTCTTTCTCGATCTACCCGCCCCGTGGCTTGCGCTTAAACACCTTGTTCGCAAAGCACCCCAGGGCGCAGAGTCACCGCTTGACCCGCAGTCGCCCGTGTATATTTGCACCTTCTCGCCATGTCTCGAGCAGGTCCAGCGCACGATCAGCGCGCTACGCCAACACGGCTGGCTCTCCATCGAGATGGTCGAGGTTAACCATCACCGCATCGAAGTCCGTCGCGAGCGCTACGGATTAGAGTCCGAGGGAATCCGCGGGGCAACCGTGTTTCCGAAATCGGTTAAGGAAGCAATTGCCAAAATGCGCTCTGTTGAAGAACGCGCGCGACGATTCCGCGAGGCCGAAGGTCAAGCCGATGACACCAACGGGCTCACGGAAAAGCAGCTAGAGGAGGAAGCAAAACAGCCCTCTAGCTCCCCCGTCCCGTCATACAACCAAGGCCGCGTGGTTCATCGGTCCGAGCAGGACCTCAAAACACATACCTCCTATCTCGTCTTTGCCGTCCTGCCGCGCGACTGGACCGAAGAAGAGGAGCAGAAATGTCGCGAGCTGTGGCCGTCGCAGAAAATAGATCCCGCCTTGCAGGCTGGGGAAGGACAAAAGAGTAAGAAGCAGATGAAGCGGGAGGCCAAGGAGCAGCGCAAACAGCTTGACGGCCAGCAGAATGAGGTTTCTGGGCCACCTGGGTCCTGATTTGGGCCCTCAGGTGAACTTTCAACGTGAAGTCAGAGAAAACGTCATTGGTCTATTAAATACTGGGTCGTGTCTATAAAGAAAAGACCATTCAGGTCTATGTCTATATACAATACCGCAAAGCAAGCGATCATAAGTGATACAGAAATCCATGCTTCATCAACATCGAATCAATAGAGGGCATAATAAAGAGGGCAAGAATCGGGATAGTACTAGCTAGGAAATGATGCAGTATGCAGAGGACCTGTAAAAAGGTTCTAACAAGCAAAGCAATGGATGGAAAGGTGACATCAAATGGCAAATAAATTGTTTGATATCGGATATCACAGATTATTTTCCGTCTTGAATTTATCCCATGCTTCATTCAGTGTGCCGAATACGCCAGCTGAAATCATCCTTTGCTCGGTAGTGGCATTGGTAGAAATCTAATCAATCCACTAGTTAGCTTTCCTTTCTTTTTTGCTTCAAGAGGGGGAAAGGAGATTGACATACCTTATCCGGATGGACCTTGCTAATACCCTTCATGTAATTAATCTTGACCTTATTCGGCATGACCAATTCAGACATGTTGACCTTCTTCCATCCTGCCTCGGGCCACAGCACGGTATCCAGACTACCCAAGAGAGCGCGAAGGTTATCTTGTTTCCCGTTCCTCCAGGCAGCGAGACGTGCGTCCACGGATTCAGATAGAGCGAATTTTTCTTCGTCGGCGCGTTCGGCCGCCTGGTTGGCCTCTCGGAGCCGACTAACTGCCACTGAATTCCTAGCAGCCGCTGCAGTAGCGTTACTGGTAAGATCGTCCAAGGCAGATGGCTTTTTGGGTACAGGTGCCGCGGGTCTCTTTGCACCAGGTGTCGACGGAGCTGGTTTGTTAACCCCAGCAGCCTTCTCGCAGCGATTGCGCCCTTGGATACTCGTTCCGCCACCATGACCAGTTTCAACCGCCAGTCTCCATGTCTTAGCAGCGTCTGTCCAGCGCTCCAGCTGTTCTAGTGCCTCCGCTTTGCGCATCAAAGCCTTGCCAAAGAATTCTCTCATGGGTTTGCTTGGCTCGCCATTTCCAGGATCGATTTTCTCATCTTCGCCCTTGGAAGGCCCGATCAGTTCCAGCATGGTATCAGCATCGTTGAGTGCTGACTTCGGTTCACCAATCTTCAACCCCGTCATTGCACGGTTGCTGCGGATGATGATGGCGATCGGGTGCTTGTCAGGGAGCATCGAGAGCGCAGTCGCAAAACTTTCATGGGCAGCACCATAATCGCCTCTCTTATAAGCCTCCGCTGCCTTACCCCGGTGACGGTTAGTAGATGCAAGGGCCTCTGGCGACACTTGAGGTATCATCCGAGGAGGTGCCTTTGATCGTGTAGGCAGTGCAGCAGCAGATGGTGCGGTGGGTGCCCGTGAGGGCGCGGCCGGAAAGGGAGATGGTTTTGGTGATGTCAGGTCAGCGGGCGAAGGAGCAGAAGACTCGAACAGATCGACAGTTGGCTCAGGAGAAGTTTGTGCGACTGGTCGTTTCCTTCTAGCAGGACTGACGTATGCTTGCGCGGACTGCTCTTCCACAACAACCTTGTTGACTCGAGATCTGGAGTCTCGAAATTCCGTCTTTGTCTGCTGTTGTTGTCGAAGGAACGCAGGAGGCACAGGCTCGCGCATCTCTCTGGCGGGCGATGGTTGATTTCGGACGTCGCTGCTGCTGGCGGTAGGTCGCTGTTCTTCAGTCTGTCTTTGTTGGTAGGGGTTGCGAGACGGACGAGACGGACGCACAGGAGCCGCTCCGGGTTCAAGAAGAAGGGCTTCGTCTGTCAATGAATCGGACTTTAGTGGAGGTGGTGGAGGCTCATTACGTGTCCGGGGGCGTGGCGGCAGCGATTGTGGTCCCTCATGACCAGCAGCAGCTTCTCGCATCCATCGAGGTTGATTGGGGTCGTGCTCCGAATTCAGGTCCTGAACCGCTTGCTGGACCTTCTTGCTCCCGGTTTTCCACCACGAATTAGCTGTCTTCAATAGGTTGTTTCCTAAATGCGCAGCGACCTGTGATGGATCTTTCTCTGCAGACGCAGGAGACCTGGTGTCACTGCGGGTTCTGGACACCTGGGGTCTTTCGTCTCTCCTCCACGAAGGAGCCTCGCGTTCCCTTCTGGTGCTACTTGCCCTCCCTCGCTCCAATTCCTCGGCGAGCTGTCCAGTTGGCTTTGTCCTACTCCTGCTAGTTTTCTGTCGAGATTCCTCATGCGCCTGAGTAAGAAGCCAGCCAACAGCCGCTTGGATGTCAGTTCCGGACGGTGTCGTGCTCAATGCGTCGCTTGCTTTGTCTGCTGGAAATCCCATGTCGACAAGTTCTGCAACTGCTCTGTCCACGCCATTAGTCGGTTTTGGGGGGGATGGCTCATGGGGCATCTCCCTTCTCATTGGCTTAGGCGGAGGGGCTGGCGGTTCTTGTCGTGGGAATTCAGTAACTGGCTTATTCAGATCTCCAAGGAAGTCGTCATCCTCATCCTGGGCAGGCGGAGGTACCGGGGTCGACTTTGGCTGCATCTGACCGAGACCAAACGGGTCATCGTCATCAAGGAAGGCCATTTGTTTCTGTTGAGAAGTCGAAGTCGAAGCTGCTCCATTGGAAATTGACGGCTTCAGGGTTGTTCCAACTTGAGGGGATGGACTGTGGCTGGGTATAGGGAAGTGCGTCGACGCATCCACAGGCGCTGCGGAGTCAAAGGCGGCCAGAATGTCACCCTCGTCGGGCGACTGTGACGGCTGCTGAGTAGCCGTCGCCGCAGGCTTCTTATTCCCACCTTTCTCTAAACTATCCCAGAAATGGGAATTCTGGGTTTCGTATTGTATCTCGAATTGACTCTTGTTCTCTGCTTCCTTCCGAGCCCTTTCCTCCTGTAGTCGCTTCTGCTGCTCGACGAGGGACAGGTTGTTCTTGTTGGAATTGGAAGACCCGAACGAAACGAGGTTCGCGAAGCTGTCCGCCGCCGGGGTCGCCGGTTTTGTCGGAGTATTGGAACGGCCGGAGGAGGTCGAGAGAGGTGTTGAGCGGCCAGAGTTGTCGTTGCGCCGCACGTCGGGGAATAGCAGACCAGAACTCATCGGTGGCTGTTTCTTGGGTTCGTTGGACGAGTTGGCGTCCCAACTCAGGCCGCTCAAGTCGTCCATATTGAGAGAGGAGTGGCCTTATAGCTGCTCAAGGGATGGATTTATTCACAGCAGCCTGGGGAATGGGTTACTCCGTAGTCCTGGGAGAGTTGGAGGTGCCATAGTGTACTCCTCCGTACACCGTACGGAGGAGTCTCAGGTGAATTACCATAAATGGTTTAGAGTCTTCCTATTTTAGCTTAGCGTCCACTTGCCGCTTGGCACCTGCGTGCTTCGAATAATACTCCGTAAAGTCGCTCGCCATCGCTGGCGCAACTTTTTCTACAAGTACAGGGCCGTGTTTATATCTGCGTAGATTTAGATGTCCAACTTATTGTCTTCTTTTCAAGCTGTCTCAAAGACATGGGAATGTATGAGATACAGAGCTTTCAGCAAGGTCATGCTGCCAGAGTGAAGTCTACTCCGTGGTATTTCCTGTATGAGATTTATGGGGGGTTTTTTTTTTTTTTTTTGCTTAGTATCTGTATATGTAGCAGGAATTTCGCAATCTTATCAATAGGTGGCGTTAGTGGTGTATCGGTAACATTGCTGCCTTCCAAGCAGCAGCGCTGGGTTCGACTCCCAGCTAACGCATTAGGACTTTCTTTTTCTTTTTCTTTTTACCTTGTTGTGGGGAGTCTCTTATAAGAATCAATTGCATATACAGAGAACCTCATTAATCTGTAATATTGATATTAGCAGGTCAGATTCTTGCACCATCTTTCAACTTTATTATTTCATACAAATTGACCATGATAGCAGAACTTGCGTAGGAGTATGGCTCATTTTTGCTGAAAACCTGGCTCATTGCATAGTACAATTTATGCCTCATTTTAGACTAGAAGTGGAATTACATATCTACATGCCTCTCTGAAAATGCTAGTTGGCAGACTACACTTACCTAATATGGATGAATTCAAGGTCATTCACTTTGATTATGCAGGTTTTCCCAGCTAAAGGTACAGTATGTACTACAGCTTATTGATGTAGTTCTACTGTAGAACAAAATAGACAAATTTTTTTTGAACAACACGCGTTAGTGGTGTATCGGTAACATTGCTGCCTTCCAAGCAGCAGCGCTGGGTTCGACTCCCAGCTAACGCATTACCTTCCTTTTTTTCTATCATTATTATTATTCTTATTAGTCTTTTTCTTCGTTCGTTTAGAAAAATCTCCCTCCTTACCTTTTCCATTTCTTGTTACCATGGCGTCAATTTTGGATTCGATTACAAACGTACAAGATACTATTCCGTAGAGATCGGTAACCGCTAGAAAGTTCCTGAATCACTCTATGCGCAGCAACCCTAAGTATAACAATTACTTTTTTCCACATCGTCCTTCGCCTCTAGCCTGCTACTTCCAAAGAAGTAGTATACGCCAATTTCTCAAGCTACGTCTCTCGCTCCTGCTTTATTCAGCGTTCCCAAAATAGGTAGCCATTCGATGAGAATAAACACTGGAGAAGAAAAGAAGAAAGGACCGCAAGCACATGCCAATGGCGACTATATACATCTTTATAACCACATGTCTGTCCAAAGTGAGATCAAAGGAGGCCCCACACTGTAGTGGGCTTGTGCTACGTGTTTGTGGCAAGCATAGGCCAACATTGGTTGTTTTGTTAACCCAGTCAAAGTGTTAACCAGAGCATTATCATTAGGAAGAAGGGTCCATATCACCACAAGCTGCGTAACCAAAAAGGCTTTCGAAGAAAAAGCAAGTTTGACAATCCGCATTACACTATCTGAAGCTTCTGACAGCCCCAGACACCGGAGAAAAACATTGATGCTGGCAAAGACAATCTACACCGGAACCTGGTGAGGTGTGAGTCTATCGGCTATTATCTGCAAAACGTATGCCACCCAAGGAACTCGACCAACAGGCCTTTCGTTCAAAAGTCAATATCAAAATAGGTGGATACGGGCCTTTTAGGCAAGTAACCCAGATTGGGACAAGCCTGGAAAGCAGGGATAAGTGAATGATAGCGGCAATAAGTGGATGATAATCGCAGAGTATTTAAAAATTCCATCAGCATGACACTAGTTTTCTTCACCAACATTTCCTATCGTGGCGCGGGTGAGTAAAATGCATCTAGCCTGTTCGTTCGCTGTTTTCTAACCCTTATAAGTACACTGATTTCCACGCCATCGCACAAGAGTTGACAAGCGCCGGCCATCCTGGCCCAGAAGCATTCAATATGGACCCTGGAATGCAATTTTGACGTGGCAGTTCCCTGTTGTCGGTGAGTATGTCACCCGGCCGCAAGACAGACACCGTTTTCAAACCGGCCGACATGGTTTGTCAGATTTGCATACATACCAGTATCCTCCGGGCGAGACCAGAGCAAGAAGTTCTGGACCGTTTAGTGCAAGAGGGCTGAGCTCCATAAGCGTGACAGTGTTTGGCGAGATTGCAAAGACCGGGTCTGCAGCTATATGCGCGCAACACATAGAACACGTTGGTATGGGACACGATCGCCTGCATATGGCATTCTCGCTGTTGGAGAATATCTCATCTCCACAAGCACCCGGAGCACCGCTGCTCGCGTCCGAACCGCTATTGTAAATGCGAGTACTACGCGAGGTGTGCGTGACGGTTCCCCGTGTTCTTCGGGCGGACGTCCGCTCTTTGGTGGACTCGCCCCGTGACGAGGGGCTCGACCGCGTAGAGCGGCTTAGAGAAGAGTTGGAGGCGTTCCTCCGTCGACACGATTGTGCCGACGAGCACACTCGGGGCCCTCCGGTCCATAAATCGGAACTTAATCGGTTTCGTTAAACTCGAACGAGTGAAGCTGGGTTTTTTGGCGCTGCCGGCCGAGAAGGAAGAAGTCGAAGAGGAAATTTTCGGCCGAGAAGTGTCGTGCAGATTGTAGTTCGTTTGAAAATGTAACTTGAGATCGTTCTTAATATGTCTGTTAGGTCAGGCGTACCATTAAAACCCATGGGAGAAAGGCACACGCCGTCAAGTCGACGGACTTGGACGTTTTCTTAGTACTGCTTGCTTTTCGATACTCATCCATAGGGTCTATAAATACAATGACCTCCCAAAACAAATATATAAATAAGCACCATCTGAAGTTGTATCTCGCTGCTTCAACCTGAGCAGACATCCTCAGGATGTGCAGCGTGTCCTCAATCACGTCCGTTCTCACCACTGAAGGCTGCTGGGGTTGTTGTTCTGTTCTTTTTTGTTTGTTCTCTTCTAAAATATCAACTCCACCTAGTTCCATGCCTCAGATAGATCGCATTTCGTAAAATATAGACTATCCCAGAAATGACAAGAAAGAGCCATTGAAAATATCCATAGCCTCTTGAGTTTTGGTGGATAATCAAGTGTTATGATAACGAGAAGCTACGCGAGAATTAAACTTTGTGGTATGACTCGTGGACAACGCTCGATCTTTTAGGCTTTGCTCGGTCCGTTGCCTTGCAGCTTACCCTTGAAGCTCAACAACCTCCAAGAGGCTTCCAAATTCTTGAGAAAGAGTACTCGAAGCTCACTTATCATGGCAGCTTTTTGTCATATTTCAAACCCCACAGTCTTCGCTACAAGCGCGGTGACAGGGCTGATGATTAAATCGTCTGTCTCAAGGAAAAGCTAAAGCTACATCAGCAGGCTATGTCAGCAGTAACACTTATCTAGGCGCTCTGCACGCTTGTTCCCTTGGTGCTTGACCACCCATATACACCGTGTTCATGAATCGTAAGCCATGATTTCATATTAGCGCATTTCGGTTTGTAACTCCCGGAAAGGAAGGAGTGACCGGTTAAGAAGTTGAGATTGAAGCTATGAACGAGAAGCTAAGAGTCAATGGAAAAGCGAACAAGAGCAAATTTTTGAGATCATGATTTCCGCTCATCGACGCATAGCAAGGAACTCCTGTATTGATAGCACCTATCAAGCCCATGATGCGCTCACGATTTGGTATACCGCTTGTGGTATTACATGAGCCGGCAAGGGGGCTCATCAAATCAACCCACAGGGTCTGCCAATTGACTGGAGTTTTGACCTCTTTATACATGCTTACTTGAGCATTCCCGTAACTGTCCGATATGGTGTAGTGGTTAACATCGCCGTCTCTCACACGGCAGCCGGGGGTTCGATTCCCCCTATCGGAATATCTTTGCTTTTTGTTGTCTATTATAACACTTTACTCGTTATGATGAATTCTAAGATCTTTTTGCATTATGGACCAAAAAGACACGACTGTGTCTACCGGTGTACGCCATACACTCTTGGTTACCACTCCATCTCGACCACTCCAAAGAAGTCCCCGCTGTTAAGATCAAGGACAAGACATTTGTGGTGCCCTACAGAGAGCTGCACAACGCACTGCAGACGGGTAAAGGGAGAAGATAAGGTATGCGTCTATTGAATGATACAAGACTTGGGCGCCGTGAATAAGAAAAGCAAATAGTTAGCCTTGCCCCGAACATCCATTTCTTCTCTGATATGACTACGTTTGACCATGCGTTTATGAATGTTTACATCCATGGTTCTTCCTTTTCACTCGTTTTCTTGCTTGCTCTCGTATTGTTATTGACAAATGTCTCGGTTTGAAGCGTGATGGAAAAGAAGGATGGCATTCCTGTAGTGATTTCATAACGTACTTTTTGGCCCTGCCTTACTCCCGAAGCCACCAAGCCCTAGGGCGAGCGGAGCGGAATGACCACAATTTTTGGGGCCAAACACCACGCACAACCGTGTCTTTCCCGTCGTCATCCAGAGTTACTCCGTATGTCATACTCCGTAGTCCTCTTGCCATCGGAACGCCACGAAAGCAACATGAAATGATGCTGTAAGGCTAAATTTCAAACAATAACAATAACTACGGGGGCAGTGCCATGGATGAGCAAACCACAGATATCAAGATGCAAAGAATCGACTTTTGGGGATCTCGTGCGCGTCCAACACATTTGATGCTTCACTACATATCCCTTACTACGTAGACGGACCGTCGTTGTGGCTGAGGATGTTGATGTGGCTGACACAAGTGGCGCTCTTTCCCCCTCTGTCTTCTGGATGGGGCATTGTTCGGACTTGACAGCCGACGGCTTTTGCTGCTTGATTGTGATTGTTTTGCAGCGTGCCACTAAGTCACATACCCTGTACGGATGGAGTTCCACATGCTGGGACACGATGTAACAATACGCATGTGCTGGAACGTGGTTTGACCGCCCGTATCAGCCTGGATCCTAAGGATTAGGTGATTTCGCTTCGGCTCTGTTTGCTAGTGAGTCCAGAAGGCGATCGAACTACTCCATACTTCCAAGTATTTTCTCCAACCCCCAATTCTAAGAACAGGAACCGTGGACATGAGGCAGGGCAAGTGGGATGATCCGGCGAGTTCTAAGGCCACAAACCCGTTATCAAGCGAAGACAAACCTCGCAGGCCGTGAGGGTTATGGTCATTACATGCATCGAAGATTTTCCGCCAAGAAGTTGACTCCGTAATATGGAACAAGAGTGTGTGTATCAGTGTCCGGCCCTTGGAACGGAGTTTACAGCAGAACCGGGCATTGGTGATAACTGCGGGTTGCTGAGCATCGTATCCTCCTCAATCTCAACCTCAAACACCAACGCTTCCTATTGTTACGCCCTGATACCACCATCGAGACACAGCGCTAGTCCCTAATAATGGACCCAGATCCCCACCAGTGGAGCCTCGGGGAAATCGAGCCGCGCGGTAGTTGCACGCGTGTGGTCTAGCGCAGCAGACCGACTGCTGATTGGCTGCGCGGAAACCCTTACACCTGAAACTCGTCCCGGAAGAGTTAATGATGGTATGATGGCTTCATGATTTTCTCTCTGCCCCTGAGCAGCGCAACGCTATTTACTCGGGAGTGGTTCTACGGTAGTACTTTGAATGATGGGCAATAACGCGGCGAACAGTTAGGTATGACTGCTGCAGTATCAAGAGCCAATGCGATTGTGGGATCATCCCTATTCTCGTTAGTTAGTCCAAAAGTATATCCCCAGCCATGCAGCAGCAAGGGATGGCTATCATTTGCTAACACTTATGTGGTACATAGTACGGAGTATACTTCGTACTACTAGTCGACTCGATTTGGAGGGTCAAATACGTGAAATATTGCATACTCCGAATGCATAATTAATTCAATTCTAATCTCCCAACGAACTCTATTTTCCTCATTTATTTTCCTTTTCCGTTTTCGTTTTACGTCCGAATTACGGAGTATGCTTCTCATCTTCTGTTACGTGGTATTCATATGATTTTCTCGACTTTAGTACTACATGCATACTCTGGTTCTCACAACTCTTGTCATAGACAGCGTCGCAGGTCTGCTTCGGAAACATGGCCGAAACTATAGGAGACCAAAGGAAAGGTTAAAATAACGGTGGACACGGATCACAGAGAGGCATCAGCTCGATCCCAGCTGTTTGGCATTGGGAAACTTGGCCATTGCGCTCGTCTGTGGTTTTTCACTGCCATGATCAATCACCCACAAGCCTTCTTCGTGCCCTCGTCGCGGGCTCCGGATGGCCTCCGGTGCAGGGCTAGTTAACTACTATGTACTGTTTATGGCTGCGGGGCATCCACCGTGGCAGCTTCAAAACTCCACCGGTGTAAATTATTCTCGAACTAAGTAAGATTAAGATCATATTTTTTTCAATGTTTTTTTTTTTCAATTGTTTACTGTTTTCTAAACTCGCTCTTGCTGGCCTCCTGAAGACTGCAGCAAATTAAAAGCCTCGAGTATTTTATCATCTCTATGGCTGACTCCTGACAGTTGGTCCCTCCGTTCACATCTTATTTCAAGTCTAAATGTCAAGGTTATTATTCTAACCTTTCAATTGTCACTTATATATTAGTTGTTTGTTGACTATTCTTTCTTCTTATATTATAATCTTCATTTGACGATTAACCGGTCTCTCTCGAGGGGAAGCCAGTTAAAAAACTAAAAAACTAAAAAAAAAAAAATTTAAAAAAAAGCACGACCTTGCTGTAACCGTCATAGCGCTCATTTCTCATCTTGTTCTTCTCTTCTTCTCTTCTTCTTCTTCATGCTTTTTTTGCTACTACTTTCCCCCCTTCCTAATCCCTAATCGTTTCTTTTCTTCCTCCTTCTTCTCCTTCTCCCCTCTATCTTGACCTTCTCTCTCCCTCTTTCCTCTCTTTTGACTCTATAGTCCTGTCTATCTCACTATATCATCATCTCCCGACCTCTTACAGAGAGCCCTTACGACTTCCGGATTACCCCTCTAACCTCCTTATAATCATCGCCATGGGCATTTTCAAGCGCAAGGATTCCAAACATTCCATCCACAGCGACAAGGATGAACAGGAGTCGTACGTCTCCGTCAATAGTGCCCGTACCTCGAACGTCTCGTTGAAGTCGCCCGGTTTCAAATCTAGTGGATTGCCATCCTCCATTCCAGAACTCCCTATCGCCAGGCCCCCGGACCCCGCCCTAGACCCGGCAGCCTATCTTCGCAGCATCCATGCCATCCGCGATCGCTGCAGTCTCGTCCACGGACAGGCCAGGAGGAACCGACTCAATCATTTCACGGTTGACATGTCCAAGCTTTCAGCCACGGCATCATACATTGTGTCCATCATCAAGGTGAGAGGATAATGTCCCCTTTTCTTGTGATTTCCGGTGCCATGTGGTCAGGTTTCTCTGACTGTCTCATCGAAAGAGAGATTACGCCCCGGATTATGAAACGATCCCACCCCATGGCCGCTGGCAGCATTTCGAGGTTGGCGGAAGGCCTCGCGTCAACCAACTGCTTCAGTCGTGGCCCAGTAGCGTTGATGCGCAAGAACGCACTCGTCGCTTGATCGACCTGTTTGTCGTCTCTGTTTTACTCGACGCAGGCGCGGGCAACAAGTGGTCCTATCGGTCCAAGGAATCCGGAAAGGTTTTCTCGCGCAGTGAAGGTTTAGCCGTCGCTACTCTGGAAATGTTCAAGAGCGGTCATTTTAGTAGTGACCCCATGGAACCATGCCAGGTGGATGGTGCTGGGTTGGAGAAGATCACAGTGGATGTGCTGGCCAAAGGGATGCAACATTCGGAGCAGAATCCTTTGGCAGGGTTGGAAGGTCGTGCAGGGCTATTGATCAGGCTGTCAGAAGCTTTGAACAACCAGGGCTTTTTTGGGGTGGATGCTAGGCCCGGAAACTTGCTCGGTAAGGAACCCGAAAGGGGCATATTTCTTATCTGACCTCCACTCTCATTTTTACTGACCATGCACTGTTGTTAGATTACCTTCTCTCTCATCCATCGACACTAGCTTCCTCGGTCCCAATTGTCCCGATCACCACCTTGTGGTCGGTTCTGATGGATGGACTATCTTCAATCTGGCCGGCTTCCAGGACCCAAATTGATAGTGCTTCTATTGGGGATGCATGGCCGTGCTCAGACCTACCCCAGTCTCCACCGGGGCAACCTTGGGAGAACATTGTACCCTTCCACAAACTCACGCAATGGTTATGCTATTCTATTATGGTTCCGATGTCGAAACTGATGAACATTCACTTTGCGGGCGCTGATCTCCTGACTGGCCTACCCGAATATCGCAATGGTGGTCTTCTGATTGATATGGGGCTACTGACCCTAAAGGAGGCGGATCTCGAGCGTGGTCTGAACGCTTATCGGGAGAACGCTCAGATCAAGGGCCAACCGAATGTGGAGGTTGTGCCGCTTTTCTCAGCTGACGACGATGTTATTGTTGAATGGAGGGCCGTCACTGTCGGTTTTTTGGATGATCTGCTAGAGGAAGTCAATTCTCAGCTGGGGCTCGTTGGAGCGGACCATTTGAGTCTTGCACAGATGCTCGAGGCCGGTTCATGGAAGGTCTGTCTCCTTGTTTGCTATAACGATTGGTTTTCAGGCACTAATACCTTGGTATAGGGCGGTCGTGAGATTGCAGAGGTCTCGAGGCCAAACACGAGGGAACCACCGATCATGATTCGTTCTGATGGCACAGTTTTTTGAATGACATACGCCCCGCCCATGATTCTCAGATACCAGGCTTTAGCCAACTTGTTATGCCCTTTTTCTACATTTCATGACTAGGTGAAATTCCTTATGACTTGTGATATCCGTTACTTTGAATTCGGTTTTGGCCTTCTCTTCTTTATAAAGCTTTATACTCTTTTCCCCTGATGTTCGGTTTTATTTGGCAGCAGCATTATGACTTTCTTGCAGTATACCTCTATTTTACTTTAATTGAAAAAGAGCAATCATAATGAATACCATACCTTCCTGGCAATTGATGGCCTGTTCCTTTATTAGCAGAAACTAGATAGTGATACCGTTCAGTTATGTAGACAGATGCGTCAAACCCAGCGAACTTTGATATCTGTCCGAAGGTTTCCCTTTACGGATAGCTCCAAGCACGTGATACCCCGGATCATCATTGACCCAAACGGCATGACCTCAGGCGTGCGAAGGCTGACCTCCTCTCATCCATTACCCCGTTGCCCACTGTTCATCCCATTTGCAACCGGTAGATTTCGGTCAACTAGAACAGGAGATTCCACTTTCTCACCCAAATCTACCCCAGACCACGTTCTGCCCCTGCTTCTCCCACTGCTAGTACCCGCGCGGGGTACTCAGCTCCAAACGGCACCATGGATGGACGCAAGAAGAAGAGAAAGGTTTTGTTGATGGGGAAAAGCGGTTCCGGAAAGTCGTCAATGCGATCGATTATCTTTAGTAATTATGTTGCCAAGGATGTTCGGCGACTAGGGGCCACGATTGATGTTGAACATAGTCATGTCAAGTTCATGGGGAACTTGACCTTGAATTTATGGGATTGTGGAGGGTGAGTCTTTGGATAGTTCGTGCTTGGTGGAATGCTTGGTAAAAATTGGTCTGCTAACCGTCTGCAGACAAGATGCGTTTATGGAGACCTATCTGGCTTCACAACGAGGGAATATCTTTTCCGACGTAGCGGTGCTTATCTACGTTTTCGATATCGAATCCCGCGAGCTCGAGCGCGACCTCGACACTTACAACGCAATTATCGACGCTCTTAAAGAGTTCAGTCCCAACGCCAACGTCTTTTGTCTTGTACACAAACTCGACTTGATCCAGGCCGAGCACCGCCAACGGATCTACGAGGAGCGATCCGCCTTGATCCGGAGCCGCTCGGAACACTTTGCCGTCGACACCTTCGGGAGTAGCATCTGGGACCAGTCACTATACAAGGCGTGGGCAGGGATCGTACACCGTCTCATCCCGAACTTGACCGTGATTGAGCGGTTCCTGAGCGCGTTTGCGAAGAAGATCGACGCCGAGGAGGTGATTCTCTTCGAACGCTCGACCTTCCTTACCGTTACGTCGGTGGCGTCGGAGATTGGGGAGATGAACCCCATCTACGATCGGCATGAGCGGCTGTCGAATATAATGAAAGCATTCAAGCATTGCGCGGCGAGGAACACGCATACCACGCCAGCGTCGGCGGGGTTCCTCGTCATGCACACCAAGACGCCACAGTTCAATGTTTTCCTGGGACGCTTCACGGATAACACGTACATCTTTATGGTCGTCCCACCCGGCGAGGCGGCGTATAATTGCGCCGTGTTGAACACCATGCTCGCCCGGGAAGGGTTCTCCAAGGCCGCCAATGCAGGCTACGGTGACCAGTTCCCGCTCCCGGCGTCCGAGGCTCCAGAGGGGAACGCTCATAATATTATGGCAAATGGAATGGTATAACCTTTTAAGTCTCTTGTTCATTATGATTCCGATTCGTCTCTCATACTTCATGATGTGTGCTCTATATTGGCGTTCCGGGTCTGTGGTCTGAGAGATAATGCTATTTTCTTTTTTTCCCTTTTCTTCTCTTTCCTTTTTCTTTTCTTTTTCTTTTTTTGCGCTAGATACCCACAGGCAGCATTATTCCTTTTCTTATTCATTCATTCATTCTACTTTTCCATTGAGTCGGGTTGGCGGACTGGTGGATAGTTGGTGTCTTGTCTATATCTTAGTATCTACAATGCATTGCGGTTTATCAGATACAGTAGTTTCGAAACAGATTCCCCCATGGACACTCACGTATTGCTTCTCGGCCCGTACCCAATATTACCTCTGAGCCGTAAATAGTCCTTTTCCAAGGACAACCTGCCAGTAGGCACTTGAGGTCACTGCCAGGTCTTCTTCCATGCCCTTCATCACAGCCTTGTTGTTGAGGGTGGCCCTCCATTCTACAAAGTAGTGGTTGCAGTGTGGTAGATCCTTGTCATAGATCTTTGCCTCCTCCCATCTGGATTCTGGAAGCAGTGAATAGTATTTGGTAAAATTGGATTATGGAAAGGAGCTCATCGTCAAGCAGGATAGATGGAGAGGGACTACAGCTAGATCGGGCTAGCACAAGGGCTGTGGAAGTATTCCAGGGTAGGGGCATGTTGTGAATCTTGTTCCCGTGGCTTGAGCTCTTGGGGCTGAGAAATGTAGTCAACATTATACAGGCTGTTGCTCACATCTACACACAGTCAAAGCCCCGGAGGTCTGTGTCATCTCAAGTGGGTGGTAACAGTGGTGGGCAGACAACAGTAACAAATAGAAGCGGCAGTAGAGAGCAAGAGCCATCAGAAAACACAAACAAGAAGGTTGGTGTAACAGGGTTAGTCGTCTATAGTAGTAGCACAGTCTTTCATCATATAAGAGGTAGATGAAGACAAAGGCTGTGTTGGGAAAGGAAGAATGTGAGAACAGTGGGCGCAGATCAAGCCAGATTGCCGGATCTCCCCCCTTCCCTTCCAGAATCCTGCCTAGGACATTCTATGGAGAATTAAAGTATTTCACAGTGACTCATTGGACACTGAAATTCAGTATGTTTAAACAGGGGTTGCTTCGACGGTGACTGGATACAGATTAGGGTTGTTTTGGGTACGGGTTGAGAAACAATTCATTAGTGTCCATGGGGGAGTCTATTTTATAAATATTGCTGTAATATGCGCTGCCATAAAACCAGCTATACTCCGTAAAGCAATAGTCCAGAACGAGAAGCAAGGGAAAGGGAAGGGAAAAAAAAAAAAAAAAAAAAAAA